>BHFT01016840.1:29909-122226 GCA_004320025.1 Laticauda laticaudata
AAAAAAAAAAAAAAAAAAAGGTAGAATATTGTGAATGAGTTTAGCTTCCTGTAGCTGCAATTCTCAGAACATATCAGGGACTCGTCCTGCTGTGAGGCATGTTCCTGTATAGAGGCACTACAGCATATACAGTACAGTACAGAGCAAGGAACGACCTGGATTATTTTAGCAACCGCAAAAAATATCTATCTATCTATCTATCTATCTATCTATCTAATTTGGATTCACTTCATTCATACAATTTCCCAACACCATGCTATATAATTTAACATGACAGGCCAGCAGCAAGGCAAAGGAAGCTTGCCAAAGTCACCCAGTGGGCTCGATCCGCTTCAACCCGGGGCGTTTTGAGCCTTCGTGGGGCGAAGGAGCCGGCAATCCAATAGGCTCAAGACCCGCGGACCCGAAGCAGAACAAACGGGAAGGGGACCCGCCGGCCTGGCAGGCAAGGGAGGCAGGAAGGAAAAGCTTCCAAGATCGCCGGCAGGCGAGGAGACAGTCGGACAAGGAGCTCGACAAGAAGGTCTGAAGCTTCGCCTGCGGGGTAAGAGGCGAGGCTGGCGGTCTGCGGTGAGATCTGAGGAGAGCCGAAAGGCTGGCTAGACTCTGCCTGCTCCCCCCCTCTCCTCTCCCTCCTCCAGGGACGGGGCTGCCCCAAAAAGAGCCCGGCACGGCGCACCTTTTCTTTCCTTGACGCGAAGGCAGTTCCCGACTCCAGTTACTTTTCAACCTAACCACCGCCGTCGCCACCACCACCGCCGCCGCCACCGCCGCTCCTCCTGCTCTTGCCTCCCCGCCGCCGCCACCTCTACTACCCCGCGCTTCATGGAGCCATGGGCCAGGGCGGGCGAGAGCTGGAGAAGTGGACCCAGCGGGGCAGGGGAAGGGAGGACAAGACAGGCCGTGGGAAAGAACCGCACGGCAGAATCGGGCGAAGAAGCGCGGAGTGGCCGCCGGCTAATCAGAGCTGAAGCAAGGCAGGAGAGCCCAGGTCCTCCACCTTCCCGGCGGCCCTTTCTTTTGAGCGTGAGGTAATGGGAGAGGAATGTGCACACCGACCTCCCATCGGCCCCATGAAAACCATAGACAGAGCGAGGACAGTTTCTCCAAAAAGAACCATAGATTACAGGAACTTCCACCCGCCGCATCGGGAGCCGTTAAAAAGGTCACGTGAGAAGACCTGGCGACTATAGAGAACGAAGGGAGACGGAGACGCTCGTCTTTTTAACGGATAACGAGAGTTGACTGCGTATGTTATTAGGCTTTCCTTTGGAATTTCCTCAAAAGGCTATTTTGTCGGTCCACCGGTAAAAACTGGCAGCCTCGAGATGATCAGGACAAGTTTGCGAAGTCTTTCACGGCACGTAAGCGAAGAAAATGGGTCGTGAAAACGATTTCGGGACAACCGTTCAATGTTTAGAAGCTCTGGCCTCTTGCACTCGTTTAGCTAACGATGGGATTCAAAAATAAAAATAAAAATCTGGTATTGCAACTTAAAAACTCTCGGTTCTATCGATCAGTGGTAGGCATTATTTAACCAGTGTTAGGCAATTTTTAATTCTATCACATAAACTAGAAACGCATTACTTTTCAGCCCAAAGTCTCACCACTTCAAGTGCACTCTTTTTTTTTTAAAAAAAGAAACAAAACTACTGATGTAGAAGCTCCATGTGTCTTTCCTGCATATGGCCAATTTTTTATGGGAGGAAGATTGACTGCGGTTAAATAGCATTATGTACACCTTAAAGTGGGATTTTTTTTCCAATCGTGCACCAATGTCTTTTGGACTTCTTCAGAAATTTTACAACATATACATTACAGGTAATGTATAGCTACAGTTTAGCTGATTGTAGAAAGAAAGATGAATGAAATGGAAGAGAACTTTTTGTAGCTTTGAAATACCCCACTTTCCACAAAACTGTTACTGGCTGCTAATCTCAGCTTCTTATTGGCAATATTTCAAAACAGGTCAGCCAATAAACTGTATTAAGATTTACATAATACTGCATCTAAGTATATAGATTATTATTATTGTCATGCAGAAGAGTACATGATACTCTTCTATTTAAGACTTGTTATCCAGGTACTTCTGACTTTTTGTGATCTGATGAATATTGTTTTGCAAGGACTGTTTGTACATGTTTGGGTGATTGGTGACATTATTTAACGACTTTTTCTTCCTTTCAGCTTTTTTCAATTGTCTTCAGTTTTTCTGAAATACATGAAATAAACTTATTGCATTTATTAACCAGAACAAGAGAACTAGAATTCAAATATCTAAAAATATAATTGATAATACCAGAATAATTAGGAAAGTTATATAAAAACAAATAATTTTGATTAAAAGATAAAATACTAAGTGCAGGCTACACATATAGAACCAAGGAGAAAAATTAAAATTTGCAGTCTAGTTAATATAAACTTTAAAATAACAATATAAAACAAATACTTCAGTTTTTCTGAAAACCAGGTTTTCTTCCAATAAGTTTAGCTTCAGTCTTCTTCTGGTGAGCAGTCTGATTTTATTTCAGTTTTTGCTCTTTTTGTGATCTTAATTTTCTCTAGAGATACAACTGACATCATTTTTTCTTGATTCAGATTTTCAAATAGTCCAACTTTCACAGTCATATACAATTGGAAAAACCATTTATGTGCGACCTTTGCTAGCATGTCTTTGCGCTTTAACTTTTAAAATCAAAATTTAAAGACTCAAGATAAATTTGATTAAACAAGGATTAAGTAAGTGTCTTTTTTTGCAGATAATTAAATCAGCTATTTTCATGAAGGTGCTGACAGTACTACACATTTTTACTGAGATTACGTTCAGCTGAAGTCATAGAAACTTCCTTTAGTAAGTATGCTTAAGGCTGCAGGTTTAAATGACAAATATAATTGTATTGGCAGATTGAATTGTAGGGCAGGCAAAATCTACTGCAGATGTTTGTGACAGCATTTTAAGGAGAAGTTTTCATATTTTGCATTGCTAGGATAGCCTAAAATGATAAACAGTAAAGCTTGATTGCTGTAGGTAAAGGTTGCAATACCCATACCCAGTACTCCTGTTTGAAAAAAACGACACAAAGCTGGAGGCTTTGAGTGAAACCACAGCATACCAGAACACAAGAAAAAATTAGGCATCCTGATTCAAGAGGCAATTTTGGGAAAAAGTAAAGCATTCATATGCTGGCAAAAAGCCATCATATATTGTTTTTCATGTATTTTATACCTCCTGTGTATTTCTGAAGAAGACAGCTTGCTATTCTTGTAACTCTGCTCCAAGGATTATGGATTTGGGACAAACTGAGGTTTCTGGAGACAATCCACAGGTCAGTCAGTCATCTTCTCCCTTCCTTCTCCATGTAAATTGTTCCTTCTTTAGGGACTGCTTTCTGTCTCAGAAGCATTTCATCCTCCTTTGCAGCCTGTCTACCTGACTAAACATATGATAATGGGAGGGAAATAAATGCACTTCCTTTGAATATGTGCAGTCTAGAAGGCTTCTCTCCAAATAATTTACTGTATCCTTAATAATATTGCCCCTAAAGTTCAAGGCTAGACTGTGGCTAAGCCTGCAAGTTCATCTGCAGGGTTAAAGCTTGTAGTGGACATGACCCCCCAAAAATAGGAAATACTGGCCAGGAGACGGAGCACCTAGTTTTAGTTAAATTGGGAAATGGTCCAGTAGGTTCAACTAGTTGTTATCTCAGTTATCTCAGAAAGTTATCTCAGTGGGGTTCTCTTACTTTCAAAGCTCCCTTTCCATTTTTGAAATGGGCATATATTATCTACCACTAGAAGGTTGGGACAGCATGGCTAAAAGTTGTTTTTTTCATGAATGGTATAGAAATTATTTGTCCCTACAGCAGAATTGAATCTATCTGCAACTGGCTTGCCCTTCTCTGGCAAGAGTAGAGCAATTTTGCAAGTGGGGTTCTCCCTAGACCCAAAATTCTGCAAAAAAATTGATCTTACTCAGATAAAATTCTCATAGATGCTTCTGTTGGCAAGTCTTTCCAAATGTGTGATTTCACCTCAGATTAGCTAATGGCACTCACGGGGATTATGAGAACCATTGAATTATTAGAAAAATAGAGCAAAGAATTCCCAGGTTGACTGCTAGTGAATGCATGGCTGTGTCTTTTGTGTTTCCTTGACATCAGTATGGGTGATCATCCCAGTACTTATTAGATCTGATCCTCTTTAATAATATAATTATTACTGTTATATAGATATAACTTTGCAGAATTACGTAACTCATTTTTGATAAATTTAGTTGCTTATTAGAATTAGGAAGATATGGCAACACAAAATTCTTAGTTTTTCCTTTTTCTTTTACATAAAAATTGTGAAATCAAATGTAATTTTTGATTTCATATAAAAAAGAAGTCAAGAAACCCTTGATGCTATCCTAGAATACAAATACTCTGGAGCTATAGGGATGGGTAGTATCCTATAGAATCCATCAGGTTTATTGTATATTGACTCACAACATATACTCACAGCTGACATAATAAAAAGGGCTTCATTGTTCATTGTTAATTGAGAAAGCTTGTACATCAGGAGAAATCTCCAGTTTAAGGTTCTTGTTCTATAATTGCCCTTTTAGAGCTAATGGATGGTTTGAAAATATGGCTTCGGGAATTTATTATATGATTACATGGTCTTTTCTACACTAATGCAAATGGACTGTATTTTGGAATAGCTCTGTAAATGTTTGCATAGAAATAAATGCATTCATAAGCTGTACCTCAACTTTTAACTGTCACAGCTGCAACACAAACTCTCATACGAGTGCAAGCAAAAATCCTTAAACCAGATCAGTCCATTACAAAGAAAATACCCATCTTGTGCAAGAGTGGTATCTAAATTTTACATCATGCAGGCAGGAAATATGAGGGATAAGAATTTGAACTTTTATCCCATTAGAGTTTGTGTTTGCTATAGAGCAGTCATTGGGATTTTTGTAGCACCTTTGTTAATTTTGCTACAATAAATCTACTTAGGGTCCTTGAAAAATCTGTTTTCAGTTGTTTTCCCAGCTGAGCTGGCAAAAAGTGCAATTGTTTTCTAAGTAGAACACTAGAATTGTGTAACTGTAACAGAATAATGTAGCACTTAAATTATTACATTTTCAAAAGTCTTCATTGGCTTTTTAGTGTTGAATCTGCGACAATGAGGGCAGGCACATTATTGACAATAGGGAATCATATTTAACATATTTAACAGCGTGTTCCATAGCAGATAGGGTTGCTTTAGAGAATTTTTCATTTTATGAGCTTTAGAGGGGGAAGTTTTTAAATGATGTCAAAGTGCCACAAAATTTTTATCATACAGTGTTGTCAATTTTTGGATTTGAAATTGGAGAAATTTTTAGAGCTATAAAGATATTTGCGGCCTCACTGATCTGTGAGCTTGCTAATTTACTCAATAGGAGTTGACATGGTTTTGTTATCCATATAAACATTTTTCGTATGTCCATTTTGATGTTACTTTTCTTGCCTGATATTCAATTTTATTGGTACATAAGTTAGAAATAGTAAGAGTTGTGTGTGTTGGGGGTTTTGGTCTCTCTTCCTGACTAAAAATTGGAGCAACCTGAAGCTTAAGAAGAATTAAAAGTTAAATACAGAAGTACAGAATGATAATTTTGGATTACCTGAATGAGACTGGATCATGAGCATAATGAGAAACTTTGATAAAACTATACATACATATTAAACGGGCCTTTGTTTAATAATGGCATAATCTTCCTCTACTGTGCAGTCCTAATTGAAATCAAAAGCAGGATTTGGATCAAAGATCAAAGTTTGGATTCTTATTCTTTCTGTCAGAATGACAAATTTATACAATCTGGATATCTTTATCTTATTAGCATACTAACTATAAGATTAGATTAAAAGAATTATTGGCTTCTAAAATCATCAAAATACCTGTAATCTTGATGGATTAAGAATATTATCATTGTTCTTAACAGCTTGGAAGGGAAATATATACTTTAATATAGGCTTTTCTCTTTCCCATTTTCATTTTTCCACACAATTATAACCATTATTCTTATACAAAATCCTCCAAATCCTTTATTTACGTTTTCAGATGTTATATAACACAATTTTATGCAATATAATGAACAGCATCACACCAGCTACAGAAAGAACTGTGCTGTATTTGAAAACAATATCCTGGAGCACCAACATGGGCACAGCACAAAATTCACAACACTACAAATAACTTTGAAATGTATTTTAAAAATAGACAGCTAGAGACTGCAGAACCACTTATGATTCTAAACATAGCAGAATTGCCAGTGCAAGGACACTGGTTTATGAAGGCTATTTCAGCCACTGCAAGTTCATAAGGAGCCTGAATGGGCAGGGCTTAGCGGAAGTAGTGTCATCTCAACTTTTTCTAATTTATGACAATTTGCTTCAAGACAGATGGCTCTTGAGGTCTGTTGCAGGAATCCATTGTACAAATCAGTGAAGTAATGTGTAAAACTGTAAGATGAAAAGAAAGGGACTATCACACCTGTGTCAATGGTTCCAATTAGTAGGCACTGGGACATATCAAGAGAGCTAAACAAAATGAGACTGAAGAGTTTAAACAGGGACGAGCCTGAGAAAAATCTTTGTTCATCGACAGATTATTAATAGTCTCTTAAGGTCACTGGGTTCCATGTTTTAATTCTTCATCCTTCTTGTCTTTTTTACTTAAATGTTGCTTCTTACAAGAAACCTCCAATAAAAGAACCTTAAAACTGTTCTGTACATGTTTTGTTTTCAGTCCTTTTAGTTTTGTTTCTAAACTTTTTCTTTTCTCTTCAATTTGGATACCTTCTTGACAGTTCCATTTTTGTTAAGGAGCTTCAGAACACGCTCTTTGTGATCTAAGACCTTTAGCATGGATTCTCGAGCCTCATTTATTTGATCCATCACAAGTTTACATCTCTGCATATTTCCCTGAAATACAACAATGAATTTAAAATGTTAATACTTCAACGTATTGTATTTTATCTTCAATAAACTTCATACCAAAAAGTACAGAAGCTGAAGAACTGAAGTATTATTATAGTATATCAGAAGGGACCATTCAGAACATGTAAGTTCTGAACAAGTTCTCATGTAACTCTCCTCCAGTTCTTGCTGACAGTTTTCTAATACAGCTGGTTTCTACAGAAAATTTGAAAATTATTGCACACAACAAAAGTGAGACTAATGATAAGGTAAATAATGGCAGGTATTATATAGGGAACCACATGCCAACAACATAATTCTGACTCTCAAATCCATGTCTCCTTCCCCACTCTGCTTTTCATTAAAATGAAATTTCAGATGTATTCATGCAGAGCCTAGGGAACTTCAGTCGAAAATGATTATCTTTCTTATTTTAAAGTGTAGGTGAAAGATTCAATGGTGTTTAACAGGAAATGGACATCAGAAAGGGGAAAGGGTAGCCTGAACATAAATATGTACCACAAAAACTATGTAATAGTTTAGCATACACAAATTTATGGACGTATTATGTAATGCCAGCTTTGAATGCAATATTGTCTGATAAAAGAAATAATTTAAAATGGGTTGATAACAGGTTCTAATATCAGGGCCGAAAAAACAGACTTGATAATACCAAATTATTTCTTTATAATTTTCAGTTGAGTACAGGAAGCTTTATTTTTCAGATATTAAACATCTATTTATACAAAATATGTTCAGTTTTGATTTACAGTCCAGGAAATATGAATTAAATCAGTTTGCTAAGAAAAAAGGGACCAAATAAAAATCTTCAATTTACTTAATGTATGGATTAGCTTTCTTTTACAGTTGTTTCATCTAAAAAAACAAGGCTTTATTCTGCAGCTACAGCTGAGGCCAAAGAAAATTAGCAAAATAAATACAACTCACCTGTATCAATTCATTTATTTGATGCAAATCATCATCAGTTGCTGCCTTTTTCTTGGGGATAATGCCTTCTTGTAAGGAAGTGAGTCGTTCATAAACATCATGTTCCAGATTAGTCTATAAAGTTAAAATTTGACAATATCTAAGCTTCACACTCTTTCATAACATGGAGTATAAAATTAGAAATTCTAATTCAGTGTTTATCTGATTTCAACATATTCAGTATAATTTCACTGCTTTCAGAACAGCAGCAAAGTCTTGATATTGATAATGACATCAATATGTTTCAAAGAGGAAGAAGGAACACCCTAATTCACTGAATGGGAAAACAGATTCTAACTGCCTACAGTGTACAAACATTATACCACCCTTTCATATAGGCCCAAACATTCTCCTGTGCTTTTAGTTCTTAATTGTCATATAACAACCACTTAGTGCTTAGATTAAAATCTTGATTCGGTCTAAAGCGTCATATACTTTTAAAAAACCAACAATTGTCTATGTATGACTACACATCTTGGTTTTCCTTTCTACACTTATGGAATATAAAGACTTGGCACTAAGCCTAAGCACTTACCTCTCTTGCGGTAGGGACAACCAGGAGGAATATACATAGTGTGGCCTCAGATCAGTGGCTCCATACCACTTCTTTAAACCAGTGCACCCGGAGTAAGTTTTGAACATTTGAACAAAATGTATCAGTATGCCTGACTTAAAATCTCCCTTACTGAAGGTTTAGGTTTATGTGATACAAATTTATCTGCATCATTTTTGAAGAGATAGTTGTGGCAATTTGTGGTAATTTCTATATGTAACTTTTCCTGTTCTGGAATGATTTTATACAGAATCAATATGACTTTTCCACTTACCAGCTGTAATAACTGTGCTGCACAGAGATGGACTTTCCATCCTTGTGCACGGCAAGATACCCCTTTCTGATTAGCTATCTCTTGTAGCATAGCTTTCTTCTCTTCTAGAAGGAATGAGAGATGAGAAGGAAGCAAATGATTACGCAAAAAAAAAGTAATTTATTTTTACAGAATAAAAAGACACAAACTGTTTAGTAGAAGTATGTATAATTTATCACATTGATTACATAATGGTCAACTTCAGTTATTGAAATTGGACAGCCTTAAAAATCAAATTCTGATTTCAGTATGTGAAGATGTTTAAACAAAAGCAAAGCCTCTATTCAGATGAAATGAATGAGAAAGTTATTTCAATCTAGGTGGTAATTTTTAGCTAGGGAATGTTGATTTCTTAGGATGAAGAATGGTAAGAAAGGTAATGGATCTGGAACTGAAAGATGAATCAAAAAAGTTGTTAAGAAGAGAAAGATAGCAGAGTTGGACAGAAAATAACACTGCTTTATGGCAGTGGACAAGGTTGGCAGAATCATGTGATACTTAGACTAAGAATAACTTCATTGTCACTTTAAATGTACACCAATCGACATACATTAAATTTCGTTGCATACTGCTCTCAAAGGGTCACAACCTCCAATATACACTGGAAGTTCATGTATACTGGGAGGAGCATCTGGAGATCTGAAATATGGGCTTCTTCACTCAGAGCTGCTGTGGCTGGAGCTGCTGTGAATGCTGTTGTTTGGTAATCAATAAATTAACGGATACCTAGATAGACTGCAGTTAAAATTAAAAGACCCTAAACGGAGTGGAAGAAATTTGGTTACAACAAATGAGAGCATGACCACAGAACAATAATGGCTAAAGAAAGGAAGACATGGAATAGCAACTTAACAGTGGTAGTAGATTGAATTAAATGAAAGACAGAAAATAATCAAGATGATTAGACTGGAGGAGTGAATTACATTGTGAGTGGAGCATGAGATAAATTATCTCACTCCCCAAGAAGAAAAGATAGCAACAGAATTCTGAAACACTTTGCCTGGGTAAGAACAAGGGAAATGGGAGATGAGATTACAAGACTAGTATAAAACATCTATGAGTGGGTTAATGGAAGGTGGAAAGTTGGATAATTGGTCATGCTTTTGGATGATCTTTGGTGTGGGTTGGTGGTTATGTATCCATCCTTGTTTTACTTGGCCTCTGCAGATGCCATCAACTCAGAGGATTGGGGGTAGACAATAATTTTGTGACGATTCCATTTTTCCAGGGTTGATTGCAGTTAGTTGTGATTGGGGAGGAGTGGGTGGGCTACAGGGATTTGTGCTCTCGCTTCTCTTATTCAACAGCAAACTGCTGGATGAGATTATCTGCCACCAAGGGGTGAAATATCAGAATGCTGAAAATACTCAATTGTGTACCTTCCCCAGGTGAATTAAGCAATGCTATGTGTGTCTTATCCTGGTGCCTGGAGATTGTAAGGGTCTGGATAGGGATCAGCAGGCTTCAACTTAAACCTGGCAAGAATGAGTGGCTTTGAGTTTTAGGGCCTTCTACTTCTAGGACTATACCATCTTTGGTGCTGGATGGGGTTATATTGCCCCAGACTGTGTGCAATCTGCAGATCTTCCTAGACTCACGACTCCTACTCGATGAGTAGATGGCAATCGTGGTTAGGTAATTCTTTGCACAACTTGTCTTCTGTACTAATTAATGCTAGCCCTCGATTGTGAGGGCTCACCTGAAAGAGCATCTGGAAAATTCAAGCTGTGGAAAATACAACAGTGTGAGCAGTTATACGTGTTTCTGGCAGAACATGTTACACCCTGCTTTACAAGCTCCATTGATTACCAGTTTGCTTCCAGGCCCAATTCAAGTGCTGGTTTTGACTTATAAAGCCCAACATGGCATGAACTGGGTCATTGGTTGATGGTTTCTACTCCTAGGATGCTGCTGCTGGACAATTTCTATCTGCTGTTCCTACAGTTAGAATTGGAGGTAACTCAATATTATTACAGGCCTACCTAAGGTGCTGCACGAAGCCTGCTAAACACCCCTGTTGACCCACTGGCATTTTTTTTAAAGATCAATACATTTGCATCCTCATTGTTCTTAAAGGCAGCTGCTAAGCGCCTCCAAATCCAGTGCTGTCACTTCTCTTGTTAGTTGGGAAACATCTGATCACTGCACTGGGTATTTTTAATATATTAGTGTGATTCTTTCCCTTCTACAGATTGTGCAAGCCTGCATAACAAGGTGGATATAACTTGTTATATCTACTTAAAACATCACAGTAGAGATACAGGATCTGTTCATATATTCTGATGAAGTTGAAAACATGGGAAATTCCAAACAATCTGGAGAGCGATAGTGTTGGGAGACTTATCAATCTTTGGAGTATAGAGATGATTAGAGCTTTTGATAGTTACCTTGTGCCCTCATTATTTCCAGACTGAATTTCTCTAATTTGTTATACACGGGCTTGCTAGAAACTTTGGCTGATACAAATTCAAGCTTGTAATAACCTATAAAATGCCATGTTTTGGCATATTTGTGAGGCTACTTGTTCGATGTAGAATTTCCAGGCAAAGAACGCACACTGAGTTTCTATTTCCTGTGTACCAGAACTCCCTTAACATGAATATTCCCAGCAGTAAGACTGCTATTAACCAACATAATACTTGCTAAGACCTGGTTATTAGACAGGCATTTAACAAATGAAAAACTGATGAAAAATGTATTTGGAGTGTGTATTGGCACTGGTTACTATTATTAATAGCGAGTTCTATTAGAGTAATATAATTGCTTTCGGGCAATAGGCACACTATACATGTAAAGGTCATACCTTGTGATCCAAATATGTAATGCAGTGTAAACAAGTGTCTGTGGTTTTTTCCCCTTACAATTTATTCATGTATAAATAAATTCTATTCATGTATAAATAATTATACAATAATCATGTATAAATAAATTTTATTCATGTATAAATAAATTTATACAATTTATTCAAGAAAAAACATGTAACTGTCGCAAAGCTCTAAAGATGCACTTTCAGCTCAGATATGTTCTAATAATTATGTTAGATTAAAAAAAGATATAGTAAGAGACTGTACTTTCTTAAAATAAATGGGTGGCATTGGCCAAGGACCATCAGGTTTATGGTTTAGGACAGCTGTGGATTTTAGTGAAATAAGTGCATTAACTATTGTGGATGAGACACCATCTTATTTTAATGCTACTATGAATTTCAGAGGAATAATGTCAGGAGTTGCTGAGGTACAAAAAAGAGTAAGACTACTGAAAATTACTGTACCTAATAGCAACTGGAGAAGTGATGTAGATTGTGTTATATTGGTGAAATGTTATATACTTTTAAATAGGCTTTTGCATGCATTGTTGATGACTAATACACCATTTCACACCATGAAAATGTGTAGCAGAAGACATACCTTTTACTCTGACATCACTGTATCGCTGGAAATGATGATAGGCTGCTTTCCATGGATTGCGATAGTGACGGAGCAGAGTTATGGGTGGTCTTGGACGTACAGGCACATACCTCACTCCTTCTTCATCTAAAAAAAATTAAAAGTAACCATTCAGGCTTCACTGAGAAGTTTGTATTATAAACTACAAAAAATGAATGTAATCCTATGACTGACTTTTAAAGCAGAGGTGAGTTCTGCTTTGTTTAGTGCTAATTCTAGCATTAATCTGGAAAAAATATTTAATTTGTTTTTGGAAATAAAGAAGCTCTTCCTGTTCCCCTTCTCCTGAAATGTGGTATTTGGGTGGCTGAATAGATACGGTTTTGAGAGATGACTAACTACGAATTAAAAGTTTCCTTTCTGAATTCAAATAATCACCTATATATTCTTTTGGAGGTGATTTGCGCTTTTCTGCCTTTATCAGCAAGCTTTTGGTAGTGGATTTCTCATCATCCGTGCTATTCGTCTCCATCATATCCCCTTCCTCTGTAGAGATGATGTGTTGCTGCTTACGTGGTTTTTTCCTTGGGGAAGCACCTGGTGGCAAGTCACTTTGGGGTACTGTAAGATTGTTGGCCAGCAATGTAACAGATGGAGATACAGTATTTGTGCTCAGTGGCGGAACTGCTAGAAAAGAAAGAGAAACATGTTTAAGACATTTCATAGTTAGGGTTTAGGAAACACTCCAAATTTTCTGGCTTTTTCTTCCAGAAAATGCAGTGTGTTGCATCACTTGTTCTATTTCTAATATGCATTTATATGACAGACACTTTAGAATATTCTGCAAAATTATTCTCCCAAATGACTTAAAGGCCTTGCAATAGTCTATCTCCCTATTGGGGGTTCTTTTCAAGAGTTTGGCCTTTGTACTAAGAAACCAAACAATTAGCCTTTTTGATAACATAATTTGAGAAACATATAGTAAGTAGGAAAATTTCAAGCCTCATAAATACAATAAAATATTGATAATATTTGATACTTAAAGATGGGGTAATTTAAGACAAAATTCTTTTCTGTAAAAAAAAAAACAAGCAAAAGATCTTCAGGGGCTCTACAAACTTCACTAATGAGGTGCTTCATAATGATCAATTTTTCTTTTATCTTGAACACAAAACAATGATTTGCTTATTTAATCAAATTATATAGCCCATCCATCTTCCTCTAAAAGGGAAACAGAGTTTAGTTGAAGCCTATTGTTCCCCATCTATTTTTGAAAACAGAAGAGGCTTCTTGGATGAGAAGGGAAACCAGGAAAGTCCAGTTGCCTTTTGGAAAAAGCATCTTGGGAAGATCTAGATAATCAACTTCCTCCAAAGTTGTCTGGAATAGTTGCTCAACAATTGCCTCTATCACCAAGTTCACAGTGCTAAGGCCTGGTCCACTTTTGGGGGTGAAATAGGTTCAAACAATTTATAGATAACTGAGCAAGATACCACCCCAAATATCTCTGGGTTTGTGACAATGCAAGTGTCCAACAGGGAATGAATCCAAGCATCTTTATCTGACAGAAATTCTGCAAATACTTCCATGTGATACCTCCCTTATCCAGGAGGCCTTGGGTCAGCTGAAGAGGTGGTGTAGTTTGCAGTTGAAATAAGGGCAGATATGTACTGGTGCTTTGCTACCCATACCACCATGAGGTAGACTTTAATAGCAGCTCTAATCTATGTTTGGTTGAGTTCACCCTTATTCATGTCTCACAGTTGCACAAATGTAACACTTTTAACAGACACTCCAATGACAGGCAACCACAGAAATTTCCCCAAGTTTTCAGTGATATGCTAATTTTTGTTTATACAGCAATTTATAAACTTATTTATATAATGATGTAGAAAATCAAAACAATTAAAATGAAACAAGTCTTTTCACCATTATTTATTTGATTGATTGATTAATGTGCTGCTTATCTCATCTAGAAGTGACTCAGGGTGGCACATATTAAATCAATTTGAAACAAGTGCTCAAGTTGGTTTTCCTAAACGATTCTAATCTCTCTTTTATAATTATTTAAACAAGTCTAAATGTTTTCAAAGTAGACTGGAGAATCATTTTACTGGGATGATATAAGACTCCTTCTGTAACTACCACTAGATCTCTAAGATCACTTCCATCCCTATGATTCTGTAAATCAAAACAAAACCCTAAAAAACCACCTTACCTGAAACTGGTCTCATTATATCCAAAGGTTCCACTTCTTCTTTTATTTTTATCTCTGGTACAACAGGACCCAGCACTGTAGACAGGATACCACTTATGGTTGATGGAGGTGGAGGAACAGTTACAACTGTGGCTGAAGTCGGTGGAGGAGCTGGAAGTGTTCCTGGAATGCTTGATAGAGCAGTTGTGGGCTGCAAAGGTGGACTAGCTGCTGTGATGATTGTTGGAATGGCAGACTGTGGCTGTTGAGAAGTAGGGACTGAGACAGGAGGTTGCTCATTGCTCTGTATGGATACTGCCTCCACAGACACTGTTACAGGAGTGGCCATTGACACATGAATTTCTGGCTTAGGTTTAACACTAAACAAAACACACAATTAAACACAAAACACAAAATTAAAAAGTTAAGACTCTTTCTTCAAGATCCTACAACAATAAACTTTCAATAGTATAGTGAAACAAGCAGAGCCATATATATTCAGGAATTAAATGACCATGAACCCACTGCAAATTTTTAAGCCTTCCCCAGCACACGTTCTGTGTTTTTCTCTCATGAAGAACCTCCTAATCTCAGCTTCTACTTTCTGCTGAAGGAGGAGCGATGAATCCAGGAGCACCTCCTTGGGGGAATGCAACCCTGTCTAGAATAACTTTGGAGACCATATTATTAAATTTTGCTGATGACCAACAGCTTTGTCTTGGTAGGGTTTATTCCAAGCCTGTTTCATTCCATCTAGATCCTCAAACCTCCAGATACCTGTGCAAAAATTCTGGTATCATTCATAATGGCAATAAATTATCAATGACTTTGATCAACATACTGGTGATACCTCATCTGAACTAATGGATGACTTCTCCCGTTGGTTTCATTTAGGTTTTAAACAGCATGGGAGAAATCCCTGAACCTTATGGGACTCTCTGCTGGAGTTTCTGTGGATTTCAGCTCTCTTTATCTATGATCACTACTGAAGCAATCTACTCGGATAGAACTATTCTAAGATAGTGCACTTATTTGCAGCTTTTGCAGCTGGTCCAGTAGAAAGCTGTAATTGAACATTATCTACAGGTCTAGCAGGACCAAGACAGAATACATTCCCCACATCTATGTTCTGATGAAGTAATTTCTTTCCCATGATGGGGCCTGAATCCTGACTGGAAAGGATCCAAACAACCAATTTCCCTTTCGTCCTTTCTAGCTGATGCCACATCATTTTCTTAATAATCTTTCTTAAAAACCACGTGTGGAAACGGCATCCAGGAGTTCCTTCTTAAAAAGAGATGACCTACCACTCCTTTAAAGCAGATGGCAATACCCTCTTTCTTAAAGAAGTATTAATATTATGGATTCAGAACTCACATCCTGCTTAGCTATAGGAGCTGGGATGGATATGGATTGAACTAATTTGAGGCAGAATTCAACTTGCAGAAAACCTTATCCCATTATCTTGAATTACACAAGCTAAAAAAACTTTGCTCAGTGAACATTCATAGATATGTTTGCTTATATTACTTGTTTTAAATATTTACCATAAGATATATTTTTGTTTGCAAAGCTAAAATAGGAGCTTTTTGTGGGGAGAGGGGGAAAATCTTACCCAGCTGGTCTTGGTGATCCACTTGCACTTCTCACAGAACTTTCTACCCGAGGGCCAGCTACCTCAGTTGGTTGAGGAGGAATTAGGCTTTTCCTCACTGCCAGCCTGCAAAACAACACGCCAACTACTATGAAATTTCCTTTGTTTATAAGCATGAATATCTGTGTAAAGAGTATAGATCAACGTTGTATTAACTTAAAAATATTGTAGTAGCTCTCCAGTGAGGGAAAAACAAGAAATGTAATATACTGTGCTATTCTACAAGTATAAAGCATTCATTCAATACTATGTCCAGCAATTTTGACAGCTTCAACAAAAAGACTGAAAAATACTTTTTCTAGCTTTGATCTGCATATAATAAAAATACAATCAGATATACAAAACTTTGCTATTTGTGGTTTCTTTTATGCTTTATTAGCATAATAAATTATAGCATATTGTCAACAATATGAAATATGGTTGATGGAATAAATGTTACAAAATGAATTTACTTCTGATGTGGTGATGAGCATATAATAAATGTAAATGTTTGCATAAATATTACTGCAACTGTAATTTTACTCACCCATCAGTAGTAGGTTTCTTTCGGAGAATGCTTGGACGTGGGGATGAACCCTGAGCTGATGTGCTAGAATTGGCACTCTGGCTGTGAGTTTGTACCACTGTAGTTGAAGCTGAAGCAGAGTTGAATGTATTGCTAATTGGATTGGCCATAATGGTGGCTCCATCTGCCAAGACCACTGGTGAAAATGTTCAGAAAAAATTAGTTGAAATGATTATCTGGAAATTATAATTTGCTTTCCTTAAAATAACCCATGTTTGGATCACAAATATTGATATTTTTAATTTATTGGGTACTCTTTATCTATACTTTTTCAGAATTAAATCTAATGATGCTCAATATAGCATTCTCCTTCCATAAGTCTCTAAATAATAACTTTGTTAACTCCTTCCTTAGAGAAAAAGGTGTGATGCATTTCTAATCTTGGAGATTGAAAGAAAGCAGAAACTTTATCCTGCTTGATGACACCAGAACATTTGAAATAAAATTGCAAGTATGAACAACAAAATAGCAATCTAACTCTAAATAATATGTCCTATGTGCAGTCCTTTGTATGTTTCCTTAAAAATTCCAGCCTAATCAAAATAACTTCTTAAAAAGGCCAATATTCAGAATGCATTTTCCTAAGAACACTAATATTGTCCAAATAGCAGGTGGCTATTAGAAAAATTTTTTTTTTAATTGGGGCCTGCATTATGGTCTTTTTATTACTAAATGAAGACCACCTTAAATGGAATGCTTTCAAAATTCTTTTACGTACTATTAAATTTTATTTAAATTTGGTTTTATATTGTTGATGATTCTGTTTTAAATTTAATGCTTGCATCTTTTATGGTTTTAAATTTTACATTTTATATTTATACAAAGAAAATTGTAATTATTGGAATATATCTATATGTCTATATCTCTATATATCACAAATAAATCAGAATAAAGACCTGATGTCTTGGTTTCAGTTTGTGGTTGCTGAGGCCCCAATGGTGCTGTTTGAAGACCTTGCGTGCCAATTGGTGCAGCTGGATGTAGCCCTTGGGTTCCAATTGGCGTAGACTGTATTCCTTGGGCACTGATGGGTGCTGGCTGTATCCCCTGTGCACCAATCGGTGTAGACTGTATGCCCTGTATGTGACGGGCGTGGGATGCATCTACTGTCATCAGCTGCATGGGATTAAGATGCACTGTCGAAGCTACTCCTACTCCTGTCTGAGCTGCTATGGCAGAATTAGGAGCCTGGGCTGAAACTGGAACGACATGCTTAATAAATATTCTGGTTTGTGTGGGAGTAATTGAGTGCAATATTGTTAAATGCACTTCATACCTAATAATGTAATTATATATCACTAGTTTGATAGTAACAAAAAGTTAAGATCTATGTACACCAGTTTTAGCTTTAAATCCACATAATAACTATGCTGTTTCATTTTGCTAAAGTTATATTATAACTTGCACGAACATGATTACTGCCACTAAACTTATTTGCTTTCACACCAACTCAAGAGAACATACTCAATTCATATCCCAGCTCCATTCATCACAGCATGTTCAATTAGCCAAATTATTATAGAAGATAATACAGAAATAGTCTAGTATGGATAAAAACAAACCATACAATTGCAAAACTCAATACAGCGATTGTGAATTTAAATAAGAAAGTATCCAATTCAATATTCACTGAACTTAAACTTATTGGATTGTTTTAGCTTGTATTTTCCAACAATACAGTTTATACTTACAATGGAGAAAGCTTGTTTGCATAACATATATCCCAAGCTCAGATTTTTACAATGCATAATTCTTCAGATTATGTCAGTTTACAATGCCTAATTCTTAATGTTCTTTCAATCATATAAGAGATAATGTTCTGATTTATGCATTCTTTTCAATGCATAAACCAGAACATCAATCTCTGATATGACTTTTGTAATTATTAATAAATAATTCATGTGGCTAACCAGGACACTTAAAAAAGCATTGGAAAAGCATTTTTCATAATAGATTTCAGATTTTTATGATATTAAAAATACCATAACACTGCTATTAATACCTGTACTGCTTATCTACACCCGAAGAAACTAACTGAATAAATTACTAGCATTTTGTTGTAAGCCACCCAAAGACTTTGGATATAAGACAAGCGGCAAATAAAGGCAATAAATAAATGAATGGTGAATAAATTCAATAAATAATAAACAAAAAATAATTTCAGAATTTTGTTCCATTATTTTAATTAAGCAAAAGATGATCAATGTATTTTTCTCTTTTTGAATTTGGTGGTTAGGGTTTCTTTCTCAGATCCCATAATTTGCAATCACATCTTCATCTTAAACATTGTTTTTATGGATAAAGTTATACTGCTGTTCTAGGTAAACTAATAATAAATTAGCAAAATTAATGAATTCTTACCAGGATATTGTCGGATAGTGGATACAGAGCTGGTAATAGGTGTGTAAGTGTGGGCAGCCAAAGGGTACGAAGGAGGATATGTTGGTAAGAAATACTGAAATTGAACAGGCACTGACTGTCTATAGGAGTGGAAATGAGAATGATTAAGTACAGTCTTGCAAATTAGATCCATTTAATATAGTTATGATTATTACATTTTATTATAGTGCAATTTATAAATCTTATTTGTTAGCTTATTTGGAGATGAGATTTGAAAAAAAAAATAGAAGAACGTTTGAAAAGATTTTGGAAACAACTCATTTCTTTCTACACCTTGCCACATTATAATCCAATTAGAAGAATAAATATAGGATAAGGGAAAGGATTTTTACATATTACTTGTTTAATGCCTTGGGTTTTTTTTAACTCTCGGTTCCATTGATAATTAATATAGAACAGCATGTATACATTTGACAAACTTTAGAAATGCATTTTTAAGCACATACATATTACAATCCATTTCTAAATACAGAAGGGTTTGAAATGCAGGATTTGACAAGGAGTATTATCCTTGTCTTATGGCCACAGTTGAGAACAGAATGTCATGAGTCATTGCAGTCATAAGTTGAGTCATCACGTGACCAGACCAGATTTTATGACCACTTTTACTGCAGTCCTAAGTCAAGTCACCAGGATCATATGTGCAAAACCATCTGAACCAACTGGCTAAAAATATAGCAAATTGTGATCACATGGCAGCAGGATGCTGCAACAGATCGTCTGTGTATCAGATGCTAAGCATCTAAATTGTGATGTGACAAAAGAGCAGGGTGATAGTGATTAAGAAATTATTTTCCTATATAAGAAAATAAGCTCGCTTACCTATTATCATTTCTAGTTTCCATTGCCACTGGATTTGGAGATGCACGGTGACTAGATATAGGAATAAGATTACTTCTCTCTGCTGTATAATCAGACTGGATGCGGGGAGAGGTGTGTGTGATTTGCTGGGGGACGACTTTAGCTGTATAATAACAAGAGACAATCCAGTTATTCACCATACTCAGTAAACTAAAATGAAGAAAATAACGTATGTAGAAGATGATGTTCAGGGAACCAGTTCTCTCTATTATCCTTTTAACAGAAAGACAGATAACACATGATAATTTAGAGCTGAAAACATAGGCGTTTTCAACTGGATAGAAATGTGATATATACAATTTGTAAAGCATTATATGGGCAAAGAGACACCTGTTGCACTACTGAAGGAAAATGAGGGATGAATCTGATCAGATATGAGCTAGAGTCTATTAAGACTTTACTTATGGTGGGTAAGAGCAGCATCTGCAGAATGTTGCCTGGTGGCTTCTTTCAAAATCACCAGGTCCCTCCTGGAACGGGGAGGGAGGTGCTCACGTGATCAACTTTGAGGCCATTCAGAGAAATTTATAAACACCGGATGGACAGTCACTTATTTGTTCCCAGTTGGAATTCATGCACAGTGCAGGTCCATTAGAATACCTGGGGAAAAGACTTTCCCAATTATCTAGAAGCAGTTTGACTGTGTTGGTCCTGAGGAAGTGGGCAGGGTGCTCAGTGCTGTCAAGGTAACCACCTGCCAATTAGATCCCTGTCCCTCCTGACTAATGAAAGCTTCCAGGACAGCAACTGCCAGATAGGTTCAGGCAGTGTTACAATTCTTCATTACAGGAGGTATGTTTCCATGATTTGGCAGAAGTCATGGCTAAGAGAGCCTTTGCATAACTATATGTTGTGTGCCAGTTGTGCCCTTTCCTGGATCTTGCATCCCTGCACACAGTCACTCAAGCCCTGGTCATCTCATGCTTGCAAAGTACTCTACATGGGGTTACTCTTGAAGAGTATTCAGAAGCTATAACTGGTGCAGAATATAGTGATACGGACTGTTCTTATTGCATTGCTGTTGGCTTCCAAGTCCAATTCAGGGTATTGGTTATCATCTTTAAAGCCCTTCATGGCATGGGTCCAGGCTATCTGAGGAAATACCTCACTCCAATGGAATTGGCTCATCTCACCTATGTTGGCAGAAGGGACATGCTGTGGATCCCATTGGCCAAGGAATTCCAACTGGTGGGATCCAAGAGAAGAACTCTTTCTGTCCTCTGAAACATCATGCCCTCTTTTGGCCTTCCGAAAGGACCTGAAGACCTGACTCTACCAACTGACTGGGATCTCACCAGGGGCATGTCATTCTGGAGGTGGTTAATGGACTAATATTCCATCTCCTCCACTGTGTGTATCTTGCTCTCTTCCGTCCCATCTTGTCAATTTTAAACCAATTTTAGTGATATTTATTATTTTAAAGTTTTATCTTGTTTTTATGATTGTAAGCCGCCTCTAGGCAAGATGGGTGGCATATAAGTTTAATAAATAATAAACTGCCTACCTCTGGGAAAAATAAAATACTTAAATATTACAAATCAAATTACATGATAAGAGAACCCACTCACCAACTGGGATGTTTGAAGTGGTCACAGCTGTTGCATGGGATGAATGTGAGGGCATAGTCACAGTGACAATTGTGCTAGTGGCTGCTTGAGTGTGAGATATGGAACCTAGAAGAAAAATGTAATACTATTAAATCTCTGTGTAGGAATTGCCAATGAATATAGATGAGAAGAACAGAAGAATCTATGCAAGATAATATATTCTACTGATAGAAGCAAGCTAAAAGAAATGTCAAGCAGTATTTTTCATATGGTATGACACAGTGGGGCTAATGAAAAGGGATATACCCCAAATCCTAGACTATATTTGTGCCCCTACAATCTTGCTTTCTTCTCGAATGTTACATATGGCTTATGGCCATCAAAATGTTGCCACTGTCACTCATTTCACTATTGTGAAAACAAAAGATTTTGTTTGAACAGTTTTGCAACATTAATAATGTTTTTTAGTTTTACAAATAGTTCTGAATGTGAACTACAGATACTTACCAGCTGTAGTCACAGAAGGAATAGTATTTGTTGCTAAAATTGGTGCCACAGTTGCTGCTGCTACTGGAGTACCAGTACTAAAAATTGTTTTCTGTGGAGGAAAAAGTTGTATATCAAACACTGTTGAAAATTTGCTTAAAAATCTTACTGTAACAGCTTGAACTAGTTGCCAAGCTATTCGCTCTTACAAAACATAATATTTATATGTGGCTTAAAACCATGATTTGTTGAATAAAGTAACAACTTTTGAATAAAGTAACAGCTGAATGATCTCAGTTACTGCATTAAGCCATTATTCATACAACATAACAAGCAGTAATTGATACCATGCAATCTATTAAGTTAAAAAAAAACACTTGCTCCAAAAGTGTGATGCGTGAATCCCTCAACGGAGAAGAAGTAACTGTTTGGATTGCATTAAAAATAATTTACCGGAGCCATGGAGTGAAGCTGTTGTTTTTGTGTTCCTATGGCTGGATGAGAAGGTAAAGTAATTCTGGTTGCTGTATCTCTTGGCTGGGCTGGACGCTGAATACCGATAGGTGCAGGAGGTGGGTGTTGTTGAATTGACAGTGCTGGCCGACTGTTTAAAAAAAGTTATTTTACTTAGGGTAGTTAAAAGCGATATCAAGAGATATCATGACTTAAGATGTGCATTACCTAAATATCAAGAGCAAGTACTGTCCTCTTGGAATATGAATCAGGATGATTTCATATTACATGGATAACTTACAGTTCATGGAAGCTGATTAGCATAGCAAAATACTGTGCAAAAATGGCTTGGCTCATGGAGCAATGAACTAAGGAGGCAACCTGAAACAGCCTGTATACAACAGCCAGATCGTATAAAGTGATCATCAGGTACAAACAAATCAACATGCAAATACATATATACCTTCCAATTATATACTTGGTCTACTTAATGCTGTGTTCTGATGGTTACCTGAGGGTGGATTCTGTAGCATGTGTGGTTGTTGTAGTAATAACAGGTGACTGAGCCCTTGTGGCTGAGACTGTTGCAACTACAGCAGGTGGAATAGTGCTTGAAGTTGTCACAGCAGGCCGAGACTATGTAGGCAAGAAAAAAAAGCATCTTATTGGAATTGCAATTTTGTTATTGTAAGAACTTCAGAATCTGTTTCTTTAAAAAATGAGTACTGATATTTAAGTTATATCCTAGATAATATTCAGTTGTATAAAATATAAAAATTGTCAGAAGGCATTATTTTTTGAGCAGTAGACAAGAAAAAGTGCATGACAACCTGAGAAGAGTAAAACAATACTTAATCAACTTCCATAGACATTGAAACTCTTAAATAGAAAGGCATCTTGAAGTTCAATATATTTTATTTCCAGTAGCTTCTCCAAAACTATTTCTATAATGTTAAGAAAAAAAGCCGCCAGATTTCCCAGATTATTTATGCAATGAGCCATGAAATCTGCAAAGTGATTTCTTACTGAAAGAGACAAAAGAAAGCATTCAAACAATTAAATGACAATAACACATAACTGCAACTTGCCTGGATAGGTTGATGAATGATATGCTGAACTGCTGGTTGAGCTGTTGCTGCATTTGGCAATTGCGAAGCTGGCCTCAAGACAGTTGTTACTTTAGAACTTGACATTACAGCAGCAGCAGCTGCACCTGAAAGAAACCATACTCATATAACTGAACAACATGTAATGTTCCATTTTAAAAGTTTCAGGTTAACTGTAGCTTTCATGTAGGAGACATGATGAAAAATTAAGGAATACTACCAGTACCCATGATTCTAACTGTATACAACAGTTAAGTTCTGCCACACTTAAAATCACAGATTGGAAGAAGTCAATTGGGCCATCTAATCCAACACCTCATGCAGAACTCCAAATTAGAAGGTTCCTAACAAACCACTGGGTGGCTAACTCATCCAACGTAAGAGAGCATCTCCCTTGGAAGTTGGTTTCATTGTCAATTTCACTATCATAAGGAAAAAAAAATCATAATATTTAATTGTAATTTGCCTTTCCTTTAAGGCCACTATTCTGACTTCCGCACATGGGATGACAGAGACCACAGAGAACCTTTTTCTAGGCAATGTCCTCTCAAAACCTTAAGCAGTGCCAGATTTACCCATACCTAGTCTCTTTCCAAGGCTAGTTATATTCAGTCTCCTTAGTTTGGTCACAAGAGCCTATCCAGTATTATCAGGAAACTTTTATATAAACCACACTAGGGAGACTTTTTTGGGGGGAAGGGTATGTTTTAATTATAACAAGTGGCTTATGATTTAGATTCCCCAAATTTAGAGGGGCAACTTATCTCTGGGTGGCATTTTGATGAAAAATTTGAAGGTTGGCTTACCCACAGATGTAATTCATGGGTACATACACAATGTGCCATATATATATGGTTCAGGAGATCTGAATTTATTTAATGTCCGAACATCCACCCCATGTTTCTGTGATGATATTAAAGAAATTCAGCCCTTCAGCCACCTTTTACAATTGCCCAATGGAACATATTTCCTGTTTTCAAAGAAGATAGGTCTGACTTATTTTGATAATTGGTTGGATAAATTACAGTGGCTTAGATACTGTGGTAAACCATGAACTATAACATCATTTCGATCAGGATGCAAAGACAAACCTAAACAACTGTTCTTAGGGCTTAGCACAATGTAAATGCAACTTAAGACTAATCTCTTTAATGGGTATTGAAGTGGGAGTCTCATTGACTTAACTGCAGAAAATGTTAACGTACAACCATAACCATATTGTGATATTTCCAAAGCAACTTATATTTTTTTTAGGATCAATGAACTATATAATACCACAAAGATGTACTGTGATAACAAGAATGTAGTTAAATGGAATTGCTTCAGATTCAAGTCCAGCCTTTCTAGATGCTTCACTTTAGGAGTAATATCTTTTTTACCCATATCTAAAAATTATCCAAACAAGATTGCTATATAATCATTTGCTACAAGAAAGTACAATTAAGTTTATTACCTCGAGGCAAGTGAGAAGCTCCAATATGTAAGGGAGGCCCAGGAGCACTACTTCGGATAATTGACATTTGAACATTGGTTGTCATAATATGGTGCACGCTATTGGGATGCCCCTGCATATAAAATAGTTATAAAATACAATTATAATAACTATGGTTAATCTGAAGTTTTAAACCAAATACAAAGGTAAAATTTAAGTATACATCTTTACAGTAGAAGTGTATTAAAGACCTTTTCATTCTCTTCTGTTCCATAGTCTTAAGGAATAAGTATATTTTAGCAGGAAAAAAATACCTGTTGTCCACTTATTGTTGCTACAGGAATAGCAGATGCCTGTGGGATGCTACTTTCCATTGTTACAGTAACCTGGCCAGGGACTTTGGTGGGACCAGACAGAGTAGATGGTGGGGCTGGTGGGGCTGGTGCAATAGGACGACTGGGTATTGCGGGCTTCAAAGGAGGCTGAAAACAACATAAAGATATAATTGCTTCTTCTTAAAAAGAGGAAAATAAAAATAAAATTTTTATTTTATAAAAATTAAAAATAACATGAGTATGTAACAGTTATTTTTCCTTATGGCAGGAGCAGGCAACAAGTGGTTTTTCAGATATTGCTGCATTATAAACTTTCATCATCCCTCCCTCCGGCCATGTCACCAAAAGTAGCTGCAATTTGGCAATATCTGGAAGTCATCATGTACCAGTCCCTTAGAAGTCAGAATTGGGAAGACAGCAACAGACAGCAAGTGCCACCTAAGGTAAAGCTTAAAAAAACGGTGGCCACTTACTTAGTAGCTGCTGCAAGAAGACTGTACAGAATAACTACAAGCAATGGCATGACAAAGCAGCAACAACGGTGCATTGGAAGATCTGCAAGAAATATCATTTGCCTGCAAGTAAGAACTGGTGGGACCATATAATAGAGAAAGTCATAGAAAATGAAGAAGCTAAATTTGCCCTGAGATTTTAGAATTTAAACAGATAAGCACAAAAAAGTATGGATAGTGGACATGGCAGTAAGGAAATAGCAGAATGGAACAGAAGGAACTGGAGAAGATAACAAAATATGGAGGCCTTTAAACAGAAATAGAACAACTGTGGCAAAAGAAAGCAAAGACAGTACCAATAGTCATAGGTACCTTGTGTGCAATCCCAAAACAACTGGAGCACCATTTGAACGCCATCAGCGTTGGCAAATTCACTACCAATCAATTGCAAAAGCTGGCTTTACTTGGGAACAGTTTATATGCTGCTATGATATCTGTAACACTATTAAACATCCACGCCTGCTTATCCCAGCCTTGGAAAGAACTTGATAGACAAAAATGCCAAATCCAGTCTGAATATCTGGCTGACTGCAATGAATCATAATAATTCATCTGTCAATTGCAAAAGGCAGGTTTACTTGGAATAGCTAAATAAATGTGTACAAAGTCAATACTGAGAAGACAAAAACAGATCACGTTGCCTCTGCAAAGAAGCTGAAGTGGACCACCTAGTTAGCTGCCTTAACATCACATAGACTGACTACAAACACTGGTATGACAAAGTAGCAACAATGGTGCATTGGAATATCTGCAAGAAATACCGTTTGCCTACAAGCAAGACCTGGTGAGACCACAAAATAAACAAAGTAGTAGAAGGTGAAAATGCTGAACCCTTGGAATTTTATAATTCAAACAGATAAATACCTGCCACATAACATCCTAGACTTAACAAATGTCTGTAAGAAAGCAAAAAACTCTGAATAGTGAATGTGGCAGTACCAGAGTTAGCAAAGAGAAGAACTACAGAAAATCACAAAGAACTACAAATAAAAATTGAACTGTGGCAAAAGAAATAAAGATAGTACCAATGATAATAGCCTTAGGTACAATCCCCAAACAATTGAAGCACCACTTGAATACTATTGGCATTAACAAAATCAATGCTAGTCAATTGCTTTATTTGGAACTGCTTACAACCTGAAAATATATTTTTAACACCATGAAACAACATCATATCCCTATCCCAAGTCCTTCGGTTGGATTCAGTAGATGGATAAAAATGCCAAATTCAGCCTGAATATCTGGGCTGACTATGCAACCAATCATAATAGAGTATTAAACATATATGTTTAATTCACATTTAAAAAACACATAGAAAGGTATTTAGTAGTATACATGAAAGTTGGGTTATTACATACTTTTCCTACATATCTCCTGAATAGTGACCTTTCCTTTTTTCAGTTACTTTCTGTAATTTTAAAAAACCTTCACTGGATCTAAAAGAAATCTAGATTAATTATTTGTGATAAGTCAGCGTAACTGAAAATACCTAAGGCATCAAATGCCAGTGTGAGAGAAAAATATTTATAATTGTAGTGTACAAAATTAGTTTCCATTACCTTGATAAGCCCTTCAGGAAAGGTAAGTGGCACTGCTGGAGCCAAATGAGTTGGAGGAGCTGCCACTGTAACTGGTACACCTGATGGCACTGTATGGTGTTGAGTCAACATTTGCACTTGTGGATATGGTCGAACTACCACTGTTTCCTGCTTCTCTTCACGGGACTGAAGGGAGCTAGCGGGAACCACATGATCTCTTGGAGTCACTTCCAATTCTCGATTAGGTTCATCACTTACTATTTGAAAAGGAAAAAAAAACAATATAGAAAATTTGAACCATTACCATGAAAAGTAACAATTTATTAAACTGTATAAACATAATATTGACTTTCAGTGGACTTACTTCCATGGAATATTGTTCTTGGTAAAAATGTCTTACCTGTTGTTGCTGGATTGATCAGTCCAGCAGGTCCACTGGTAGAAATTGGAGGAGCTGGACCTAGAGTTGGGGGAGGGACTCCAGTCCGAGGAAACTGCTGAGAACTCATTTCCGCCTGTGGAGCACATATGCAGTTGTAAGAGATTCAGATGCCTGCATTACTGAATACTTTGTTGAGAAGTCTCAGTGAAATCTATTGCTCACATTTTTACTTTCATATATTGTTGTTTACAACTGACCTGTAAAGCACTCTCAAATCAAAATTCTAGTTATGTAGTTCAAACAGCTCAATTATGTTTAGTAACAATTGCAATAAAACGTATGAATGCAACAGCAGCTAGAAATCAAATCAGTTTTCAGCAGACAACTATCAATGCTAAACAATGTCAAAGCAAATCAACTGTTTATTCAGAAACAAGTTACACTGTGTTCAGAGATAATCAATTAAGTTTGCAGAGAATGCAGTTTTAAATGTGTTTGAAGTTTGAGTAAATTTTTCTGCTGAATAGTTTTAGGAAGCTTAATAAATACCACTTCATCATCATGAAATTGTGTAACCTTACACTGAACTCCAAGCATTCTCATAATTGTGCAATTTTATACACACTTTTATGGAAAGCATCCTTATTAAACTAAGTTAGTAGATGATGGATGAATGGACAGAGGGATAGATAATAGTTCTCAAAGTGTGAGAATCCCGAGAATTGTTTCTGGTGGGTATAAAAACATTTCTATTTCAAAGTCTATTCTATTTGAAAGCAGCAACAAAGAACAGAGCTGTCACAAGTGCCAGACTGAAAAGGAAAAAGCTGGGATTTCTGGGAACTGCAAGCAGATATTTCTTAAAACAATAAATTAAGTCTTAAAGTACATTGTAAAAAAAATGTGTCATCACGCCACTGATCCACATTAAATTGGTATTTTGGGGGGCCTGAAATTTTCCGAAGACTCAGTCAGAGGTGCTCGCCCCCCGTTATTTTACGGCAGAAGACCTTCTTCGCGGGTCTCTGCGTTTCTCGTTTAGCTTTCAGACTCCTTCCAAACTGCACTGCAGACATGCTCGAACGGAGGCCATTAGGACACACAAGGTGACCATCATGCGAGTCCCTAACATGTTACAAATGTATATTTCAACGAAATGTGGCTCCAAGGCGACCGAGCCTCGCCGTGCCCGACAGCAACGGGAACTTCGCCTTCCAAATCAAGCAGTCCGGGCGAAAGGCTGCTTTCGACTTTCCGACTGTCGGAGAGCGTCGCGATCGGAAGAGCCTGAAGGGTAAATTTCTCAAGACGAAAAGCGGCTCCGGACACGCGCAGGACTCGCGGCGAAGCCCACCCTCAGGCCCCGCCCCGCCAGAGGCGTCACACGAAACCCCTCCCTTTCCCTCAGAAACAGGCGGAATTCTTCTCTTGAAATAAGTCCCACCCGCTGGCTTCGCCGTTAAAAGTCCAGCCCCTTCTCTCACCAGCCAATTGGGAAGTCTCACCTTCCTCCAGTCGACCAATCCGGATCAAAGACGAGCACGCGAGGCCAACCAATCGGGAAACCCACATTGGCTACGCCTGGTTACCAATAAGAAAATAAGTAATGGCTAATTAGGGCCAGCTAAAGCCCGCCTCCCATCCCTGCCTGGTCACTATGTGGAACAGACGCGCAGAATAAAGGACCCGGATGTTCAGACAGAATAAAAAAGCTGCAGCTCCCGACAACAAACCCCGCGCAGAGCTTCCAGGAGAAAAGAGAAAGGGACCTCTCGGGTTGATATCTACTGAACCGTGACGAGAAGGACCGATGACGGCTTCGGGTAGACCCCCGTCTTCGAGGCAGCTTCCCACGACTTACCTGGGGAGGGCGGCGGAATCCCTCCGGAAAAACTCCCCGAAGCACTACGACGTGCACCGACACCGAGGGGGCTCAGTCGAAGTGTTGCTTCCGCTGCTGCAGCAAACCACCCCTCCCCCTTCAGATCGATTGGGTCTCGGCGTGTCCCGCCCACCGTGGTGAGACTTTCGCCTCGTTGTGCGCAGCCATTGGCTGAGCCGCGGGTGGCGGAAAGAGTCTTGGGAGTTGCAGTTCGAGATCCGAACGGCGGCTGAGCCAGGTGTCGCGAGAGGTTGAAGCAAAAGGCAGACACGCGATTGGTCGCCTACAAGGAGGCAGAACACCTGGGCTTGTCTCCGCCCGCTAGCTACAGGATTGGCTGGCCATCTCCCGTGGAGACGGCTTCGGGAGGCAGAGCAGGGATCGCCTGTGCCGAGAAGACGGCGGGAAGTTGGCTGGCTGTCGGTCAGCGGGGAGGAAGCTCGCTCGCTCGCTCGCCCTTTTTAATTTTTTGTTCATTGGCGAATGACAACAGCAGGATTATCTCGTCATCTTCCGTGAAGGTTTTCTGCTCTTCTATCGCGCGCGTATATTATTCCTACAATATGCAATCGGTTGGCTCAAGCAGCTCTTGTCATCACCGCGATCTGTCTGCCAAATGTTAGGCAACAACCTTAAAAATCTCTAGCGCAGCCAGTTGAGTTGTGATGCTCAGGAATTTCAGTCGCTCAATTCTTCCTCTCTGTTTTTAAATCCCCTAACATTTACAGGAGCCTCGCATATGAAGTCGACTCTGTCTGAAATAAATGGCATTCTGTGTTAACACAGGAACAAAAGTCAGCCTTGCTGGACTGATTAGCCAAATTATCTTAATCCCGAAGATTAGCAGAATTTATCTGTTGTCGTAGATCGCATTGAAGAATTGAAAGTGTTTCTCTACAAGTTTCAAAGGATTTCAGAACATTGACATAAATTACATTTACTTTTTATCTTCAAAGCTTTAGAGAAATTAGACATATGAAATATTTTCCAAAGTTTTCGATTGGTATTTCTCCCTGGTGCTGGGAAAAATTCCAGGCTTAATAAGATTTCTATCTGAACTCAACCAATATTAGAAAGAATATTGTTCAAAAGCACTATGGAACAAAAACGATTCCAGCTTTACAAGCTGTAACAATTTCCTGTTTCAAAGAGATGGAGATATTTTTCTTGAGCCACGCACAGAATTCTTTATAGCATTCTAATTGTAGTTGGAATGGATTCTGACAGTAGGATTAGCATCTGAAAGTAGTTATATTGTTCTGCCATGAATGGAAGTCTTGTATAATGTACATGAATTGACAGTAGAACCATTTTCTCAATTAGAATATAGTGGTTCCCTATAAGCATAAGTTTTCCAGTGCTTGTATGAGGTGTAATTTCAGGGATTCTCACTGAAAGGTTTGCTGAGTTATGATTCCATCTACTCCCTGTCTACAAGTAGATTCCAACGACTCCCTGTCTCTTATTCCTATCTCAAATGAAGGTTCAATTATATGGGAGAGAATGGCCCTCAGAAATTCATGCTCACTGGAGGAGTCATATAATAAACGAGCTAATTACAGAACAGGACATTGACTGGGGGTAGAGCAGTGTTTCTTGTCACTGCAGCCTAAAAACAGAGGCCTTCGAATCTAACCTCTGCTTTTGTGTGCATTGCTTTAAAAAGTGTGAAAGGGGAGAGGGACTTTCATTTGGGAGAAAATGAACTTCAATAAGTTTGGCTAAAAAACTGGAAATGAAAATTATTTTGGTTAGCAATAATGCTCACTTTTCAGTTTTTTTAGATTTCTCCAGGTAAAGGTAACGTTAAACCCCTTGAACAGTTGGGATGGAACGGAACGTTCCTCGATTCTATTGTGCACTCTCTACATAGAGTAGAAAGCAATTCCCATTGGGAATGAAAGGAAGATTATCCTTATTTGGAAATGTAAATAAGAATGTATTCATAGGCAAAATAAGAATCCAGGATCCCGGAAGAACGCGGCCCGTATTAGCAGCACTTCAACTACTTCACACAAGATAGACAAACTTAAAAAAAACAACAACAACACCCTACGGTATTTAATCACGAGAGGGCGGAAGCCAACTTCCCACCGTCTTCTGGCGCACCTCGGCTTGAAAGCTCTGCTCTGCCTCCCGAAGCCATCCGCACGGAGAACGACAGCCAATCCTGGGGCTGGTGCTCGGAGACAAGTCACCTAGGCGACCAATTGCATTTTTTTTTTCTCCTCGACATCTCGCGACACTTGACTTAGTCACCGTTCGGATCTCGAACTGCAATTCCCAAGGCTCCTTTGGCCACCCGCGGCTCAGCCAATGGCCGCGCACAACGAGGCGAAACTCTCACCACGGTGGGCAGGGTAACCCGAGACCCAATCGTTCTGAGGAAAGGGCGGGTGGTTTGCTGCAGCAGCGGAAGCCAGGCTCCCGAGCGAGCCCCCCCCCCCCCCCNCCCCCCCCCCCCCTCGGTGTCAGTGCACGTCGTCGCGCTTCTGGCGCTGGGGACGTTTCCGGAGGGATCCCGCCGCTGCTTAACGCAGAAGGTAAGGCTCGAGGCTCGAGGCCCCTAAACTTTCCGTCAGCGTTTGCCCCCAGCCAAGTGCCTTGGGGTGGTTTTCATGCCGAATCCTCCCGGCTACGCTGGGTGGGCAGAATGGAAACTGCAGTATCGATAACCCATTGGGTCTGTCACGCTCTGGGGGAGGATCGTGTCAAGTTCAGTTCTGCCCAAGAAGCTGCCGTCAGTTTTAAGGCTGACCTTGTGCCCATCCAACCGGTTTCCTTTTCCTGTATTTGCAAAGAGTAAGTGAAAGTGCCTCCTGGTTTTTGTTGCCGGTGGCGTGTAACTTAAGCAATCGGGACTTCTTCTTCTTCTTCTTTTTTTTTTTTAAAAAACTCTTGCGAGTTTGGCGGTTGGGAATGCATCATCCGATGGTTTGAACGAAATCAAAATGATGGGTGTCTTTTCTGTGAAAGGAATGAGAATCGGAAAAGCCGAAGCAGAGAGCAGAAACACCTGTGGTGGGAATTTGCCCTCTGGTGCTTTCGGGGAATTTTGTGCCCACAACTTTGTGTTTATATGTATATTGACTGTATTAAATTTGTCTGGCTTGCTATATCTACCAGAAGGAAGTCTTAACAAGTACACAAAAGAATAGTGATAAAAACTATTTGACCGCAAAAGCACTGGTTCTCTGATAAAACTCATATCCATCTTAAACCACAGTATCAACATTAATCGACTGCCTCACATCCTGACATCTTGATCTGGGGAAAAGGCAGATTTCCACGTTTTTCCTGAAGGTCAGCGGGGTTGGGACTGCATGCATACCTAGTAGGACTGGGGGTGGCTCTACCATAAGGCAGGGCCGTGACAGAGAAGGTATATTTCGGAGGTTCCCACCAAGTGACACTGTTTAATCAACAGCCCTCGAGTTGTATTATATACCACTTGATATCCTGCAATGATATCCTGCAATCGAAAATCTGCATAGACGCAATCCAGTCTGAAACTGCTGTTGCTGTCTTATTCCAAAGAATGTCTAATAATTAGTCAAGCTGCTCCAGAACTTCAGGAACTATCCCCAATTTCTTCTAGAACTACACTGGGTTCAATTTCAATCATTATCTTATGTGACCAACACTTAAAGATAACAATTATCTGACATATAAGCTGGGCACCAGACTGGTTACTCCTGATCTGTAATTAAATAAGATCAGGATTCTCAATTGTGTAAGTGTTTCTGGACTTTCTTCCATGAAATGTACTATGAATAGTGGATGTTGTCATTTCCGTACCATAGATTTTATTATCATTAAATCTCTTCTAGAAGTTTTTTTAATTTTTGTAGAGAAATCTGATAATCATTGCAAATCTTTATACTGTTAGTGGATGGTTTACATTTCTTAAGGACTGCATTTTAAATATTAATATTTTCACTTTTTTAGTGTTTTTTTAAGATGGGGACTCCAATTGCCCTTATTGGAATTTGGATGACCTTCTCCCTAGTTGAAGCACATTCAAAAGCTGTTACAACATCCTTAACTACTAAGTGGTTTTCCACACCTCTGTTACTTGAAGCAAGGTAAAAATGTTGACAGTGTCTTTTTTCCCTTGAAACATTTTATGTGTATAAAATCTCATTTATTCATGTTACAGTCTTGTATGTCTTAACAGTATTATCATATGTTGCTGTGAGTTGGATGGTCTTAGAAAGTTGATGAATTAATGTATAATTTCAATATTGTAAATATATGCAGGCAAGCTAAGAGCACTGGTTTATTTAAAAATGCTCATTGAATTCATAATAAAATAACATTTGAATCGAAGTATTCTAAATTGCAGTGGTTTTTTTTTTTAATTTAATGGACACAGTGCTATCTTTTTTAAATGAGACAATTTTTTTCCAGTGAATTTTTAGCAGAAGAAGATAATGAGAAATTCTGGAATTTTGTTGAGATTTGCCAAAACTTTCAGTCATCTCATCATAATGGTAATTGTTTTTATCCTTATTTGGTTTATCAGTTAGATATATTATTTAGCCTAGAAGATTGTTTTTTTTTAAGTAAATATCTTCATTACAACTGCAGAATATTATGTTTTGATATTGATAATTGGCAGATCAGACTGTTCTGCAGTCAGATGTGGATGGCAGTGAGATTAGACCTGCCTTAATTATTAATGGATTCTTTATTTGTTTTATGTTATGATTTTGCATTTTACTCCAGGCAATTGTATTCCTTATTGGAAGAAGCTGGATTGTAAAATCAACAAACAATTGTTGTTTGAAATCCTTCTTGTGTTCCCCTGAAAACTAAATAACGTATCTTGTTCATTGGTAGGTACTGATTATTCCTCATACAATGCAGTGCTGCAAGCTGCTTCCCAGAATCTCTCACCTTTGCAGCAAAACTTGTTGAAGTTTGCTTTGTCTTTACGCTCCTATTCAGCTACAGTTCAAGCCTTTCAGCAGGTTAGACAAAACATTGAGAACTTTATGATTTTTTAAAGATTTTCTTTTAAGCAATAATAATGCAATAGAAAATAACAGGTTGCTTTTCCTTTTAACCTATCAAGACTATACCTTAAAGTTACCCCTCACTATTAAAATTGATTAAATTAATTGGCATCACATTTGGTGTTATCCTACGGTAGTAGCTACTCTCTATCCTTCCATTTTGCTGCTGATCAAAAAATAAAGTCATAGTAATACTGTAAAATTATTAAAACTCCTATTTTGATTAGAACAGTTAAAATTGCAAAAGCAAATGACTTCTTTTTTTATCTTTCTTACTGACTGCCATTCTTACCATGAACAGTATGCATGAAAATAAAACAAATTTGCAAAGAGAAAAAAAAGTGCTGAAAGATGTAGAAGAAAACTAATCAGATTATTATGAGATTGTTCACTGTTTTTCATATAGCTCAGTGATCATTTATTTCCTCAATTGTAAATTAAGTAACAATTTCTTTGTGGGATGTATGATTGGAAAGATTGGAGAAGTTAATTTTATATTACTTGCTTATATCTATCTGGACTGAAAGCAGAAAAATTATGAAAAAATTCTAATTCAAATTTTAGCCCGTCAAAATTATTCCTTTTCAACATTTAGTTTTATTGATCAAATTATGCTATGCAGATGAATCCACTAAGATACCATATACTAAGGTCCCATTGCTCTGATTATAATTGGATAGAAGCTATCATCATTTTATTAAAACAGATACATTTTAATACAGATAGCTGCTGATGAGCCCGCACCAGAACAATGCAATGCATTCTTTGTTGTTCATGGAGAGAAGACTTGTGAAGCCGACAGACTTGGAACACTCATACAGACAGCTTCCGAAAGGTTGTTTTGTTTTTTGCCAAGACATCCTAAAGATTTCATTTGTTGCTGAAGGGATTTTAATAAATATCATCTTTTTTTTATAGATTTTATTTCTGGTGAATATGTAAGCCTTGATAAAACATTCTTGCTCATTTTAAATGATTCAATATTACTTGGGAAATGTGGAGGTGATCTTAAAGAGAATGGATATTTATCTGTGATTTCAGGATTATTGCACCAATGAAGGCATTTTGATCTTTTTTTTTAAACAGTGATCTAAGAAACGGAAATAGTTTTTTAAATTTAATATGAGGATTTCTGAAGATTGATTAGAAAAGAAGAATAGGAGAATTATTGAAATAATATGTGGGGAGTCCCCACTCTCTTTATATAGGTCTTGACTGTAATAAGGATTTAATCTGATATGCGAAGAAGCAAGCAAATAAATGCTTTTCTTCAAAGTCTCATTCGTAAACTTTAGTCTGTTTGACTTAGCAAGCAAAACCCTTAGTTTTCTTTTTCCTATATTTTGTTACAGTGATAGCTTTCAGATTTAGTGATTTATGGTATTCTTTCAGATATAATTGTTACTAAAATAACATTTTGGGCTAATTTGGATCAAAGTATAATTTAATGAAAGTATAGGCCTTGCCCATTCAATTTTATCTGTTTTCATTAGATTGGAGCTAAGGTTCTCCTCCATGGCATTTCTCCTGTTTTCTTCTGAAAATATCCATCGTAATAGGAGTATACGTATTTCCAAAGACAGTAAAATCTATGTCATTTGGAATATTAGTTATGCTTTTTTATTTCAGAAAACAGAAGAATACGTTTCATGGGTGCATGAATTGAAAGTTTATGTGTCTCCCTTTGATCAAATATTGGATGACAATCAAGTAATCTTTACATACTATTCTTGTTTCTCTGGCACCTGATTTAATAAAGCACTGCTTTTATTTATATATATATTCTCTTGCTCCAGGCCAAAACCTTTTATGTTCAAAGGGGATCACAAGTACCCAGGATCAAACTCTGAAAGTCCTATTGTAATCATGTATGCTGAGATTGGCTCAAAGCAGTTCTCTGAATTTCACAGACTTCTTGTATCAAAAGCCACTGCAGGAGAAATCAGCTACATTCTTAGGCATTATATTGCTGTAAGTTCTAATACTATTCGTACAGAACAATATTCATTGTTTATAAATGTTGTATCTTTAATGTATTCCAGTCTAAAATTGAAAGTGCTGATTTTTATTTTGTCTAAAGGCTTTTATGAAATCATAATAATTGCTCATATATAGGTTTGTGGTTTTCTTTCACCATATATTTCCAAAGAATTTTGCAAAATACTTCATGTAATTTTTATTAGTTATGGATGGCATAGTGGTTGCTATCTGTATAGTTGAAAGAAAATTAAACTGAAAAGATCATTGTATTGCATTTTCATCAATCTGGATTTAATTATTGTTTAGATATATATATATAAGATTTAATTCTTACTTTTCTAGTTTTTAACATTTTACTAATGATTTAAGAGGTAGAGATTTTGAGATGATCCAAAATCAGATACAGCAACTAATACCATGCAACATTTTTTTAAAAATGGTCTTGATAAGTCAAGAAGGGTTCAGAAAAGGCAGTAAAGATGATTAAAGAATATTTCTCTTCTTCAAAGAGAGACATAATGTTTATGCTTTGAGAAGATGATAGGTATGATAATGCTTTTTATATTGTTGAAAGTATCTCTTGGAGAACACTTAGCTGTTTTCTCTTATTCTAACAAGCAAAACAAAATAATGGATTAATTTTACAGAAAAATATTTGCATTTTAGGAAAAACTTCACAATTGTAAGACTACTTTGCAGTGAACTCATTTCAGAGTATTAACTTGCCACCTGGAAATGAATACCATTGTAGTCAAAAGCATCCCAATATTTCTGTCTAGAATAATGTTTTGTTCCAATTCATTTTTTACATTTCTGGACTTGCTGGAATCAGAAGATTTTTAGATAAGTAGACCATTGTTTCCTCCTAACCAAAGGCACTTTCAAGAAAACAAGATATTTCCTATTGCAGGTTCCTATTGCAAACTCCTTTGATTAATGAAAATTCTGAATTAATTTGTGAAGTGCTTCATAGACAAACCTCAGCACTGTTTAAATACGGTTGGGTAATATAACTGATAGTCTTGCAAAGTTGTAAAAAATAATCTAGCAAATGTTTTGTTGGACAATATTCAAGTGATTTTACTTTTATTTCCTTGTAGAATCCAAAAAAGGAAAAAGTCTACCTGTCAGGATACGGAGTAGAGTTGGCCATTAAAAGCACAGAATATAAGGCTAAGGATGATACCCAGGTGAAAGGTGAAGTCCTACCTTTAAAAGTAGTAATAGTTTCATGATGAAATAAGATATGATGAAAAGTTCATTGTGATTCTCTTCATAGCCTAACAGTTTTTCAGGGCATTTTAAGGCTATTTATTTATAATCATTATTTCCTTATAGTATTTATATCCCTTTCTTTATCTAGAAATGGATGTAGTTCCAGTGTTTATATTCCTTTCTTTAGCAGTGTAGTTTGCATATCAATAAAAGAAGGTAGCTCCTCTCCTCAGTTTTACAAACTGAAAAAGTCAGATATAAAAAGGAAGGATAGCCTTGGTAAAGGAAGAAAAGGATACTTTAGTACTCATTCTTAATGGTATAAGTACTTTAGGCCTTTTGTCCCAACTCAGTTGAATTCTTGTGAAGAAAGAGAAAGTCTAATCTGGTTTATTAGGGGTGCAGCTGATAGAGAATACCATTTTACTTTCTCCTCCCATAGCCCTTTATTGATATATTTACCCCTGTTTATTTTCTATAAATTGGGAGACTGAGTTCTAGTCCCAGCTTAGCCATGGAAGCCAAATGGATGACTTTGGGCCAAATACTCAGCCCAGCTCACTTCACAGGGTTGTGATGGGAAAAATAAGATGCAGTTTTACACCTGTTTGCCACCTTGAGTTATTTGTAAATGTTTAAAGGTGGGATATAAATAAGTAAATAAATGTTAATCATAAACCATCAACACTCAATAAAAAAGTCAGCAAACGACATTGTCCTTGTTGTTTGATTTTCTTGCCACTCTGGATTTGTCTCTTGGTTGCCTAAGCAATATTAGACTAGATCAAGGAACTTGTTTTTAAATTTGACTCCCTACTTATGTGACGAATCATTCTGTACTTTGGATAGAGCCTCTGTTGAATTCTGCCAGTCAAGGAAAAGATTCTGAAGATGTTATCCAGTTCCTTGACTTAACACTGATTTGTTATATGATTTGCTACTGGCTTCTTCTGAAGGATTGAAAACTCTTTCTTGGAGATTTGATACACATCAAAATCTAATTCCTATCATACTGTTACTTGCCTAGTGTGACTCTCCCTTTTCAATAAATTTGATTATGAATGAAGACAGCAAAGTGATGTATGTATGAAAAGAACAAAAATGATGGATGAGCCAATTTGGTGTAATGGTTAAGGTACTAGGCTAGAAACTAGTAAACCATAAATTGTAATCCCATTTTAGGCATAAAGCAAGCAGGGTGACTTTGGATCAGTCACCCTCTCCCAGCAAGTCCTAGAAGAAAGAAATGGCAAACTATTTCTGAAAAACCTTGCCAAGAAAGCTACAGTGGTATGTCCAGAAAATTGCTAGGGCTTGAAGGCATCCCCCTAAAACAAAAATTACCATATTTCATCAATATAATTCATCTTGATTGTTATTAATAGCTTTAAAATCTTGAAAACACGAGAATGTGTTGACTTTTCAAAATGTCTTATTTGACTACTAATAAAAACTATTCTGACTGTTTTTAAGGCAAAATAGACAATGACTATTGTTCAAGAACAATATAGAGTATCATATTGGCCAAATGTGATTGGACACACAAGGAATTTGTCTCTGGTGCATAAGCTTTCAGTGTACATACAAGCAACAAGCGATAAATCATGATCATAATCAAAAGAAACAACCATCATATATTATAAGATACAACACTCAGTGATAATCATAGGATACAAAAGAAGCAATCAGCATAAATTATAAATTACAAATAACAAAGTCATAAGAGGCTAAGGAAATAGGTACCTAATAGGAAAGATGAGAGGGATAATAGTAATACAGCCCTACTAAGTGGCTTGACGTCCCAGGGCACAAGATAGTGTTGAGGGAATTAGCTGTTTAGCAGAGTGATGGCATAGAGGAAAAAGCTGTCCTTGTGGACAGCTTAGCTGTCCTAAGCCGTCCTTAGTTGTTTTGATATGCAATGCCCTATAGTGTCGTCTTAAGGGAAGAAGTTGAAATAGTTTATGTCCAGGATATGAAGGGGCTGTAGATATTTTTACAGCTCTTCTGGCTCACATGGTATACAGATCCTCAGTGGAAGGCAGGGTGGTTGCAGTTATTTTTTCTGCAGTCCTAATTATCTGTTGAAGTCTGTGTTTGTCTTGTTTGGTTGCTATGCCAAATCAAACAATTTTAAAGGTGCAAATGATAGACTCAATAATTCCTTTGTAGAATTGTATCAGCAGCTCCTTGGGCAGTCTTGAGTTTTCTGAGTTGTAGGAAGAACATTCTTTGATGTGCTTTTTTGATGATGTTTTTGATGTTAGATAGCAATACCAATAGCACTTAGACTTATATACCACTTTATAGTGCTTTACAGCCCTCTCTAAGTCAGCATATTGCCCCCAACAATCTGGGTCCTCATTTTATCCATATCGGAAGGATGGAAGGCTGAGTCAACCTTGAGCTTGGTGGGATTTGAACAGCAGTTAGTCAGCAGAAGGGGCCTGCAGTACAGCACTCTAACCACTGCACCACCGAGGCTCTATGATGTCCATTTTAAGTTCTGAGTGACTTAAATAAGTGACTTCTTTTAGTTAAGATAAAAATTTTCAACACTAATCTCCTTTGTAGTCCATAGATATGATGGGGTTAATGAGGAGACAGAATAAAAGCAGAACAATCAGTAGTGATTGTTACTACTGTCTACATCCCGGTAGTGGGGATAATTGGAAATTGCCACCCATTTAAAATGTGGCCGTGATAACAGGATACGAAATACAAAATCAAGATCAGTAATATGAGACTCTTAAGAAATGGAAGAATGATCATTATATTTTGGGAAGTATAGGGATTATCCTCATATTAGAAAAATAGAAATGACTTGCTTTTGTCCTAGCCTGTCTTCTCTGTTATTGACTGTTTCCTATCTATTACAATAACTTCATATTTTACATGTTCATATTTTTGTAGGTACAGATATAAATTCAACAGTAATAAGTGATAGTGACCCAATTGATGAGGTGCAAGGATTCCTGTTTGGAAAATTAAGGTAGGTCATTGTATATGTGGATAATCCTGCTGAGCTTTTTCTTTAATATTTCCAAATCAAACATTCCAAAAAGTGGCTTGCAGTTTTGTTTTTCTCAAACTAAAACCTATAAGAGCGTGGAAAGGTAACCTAAATTCATGTTGACCAGGGCAATTGTTTGTTTCTTTGATGATTGAGATTGATTGTCTAATGTTTTTTGCCCTTTCAGGCAATCACATCCCCATTTGGAAGAAGAACTGAAAGAATTAAGAAAGCATCTTGTGGAAAGCACCAATGAAATGGCACCATTAAAAGTGTGGCAGTTACAGGGTAATCTGCCCTTAATAGATTTGTCATTTGGGTCTGTATTGGGCAAATCTGAAAAATATCCTCAATGTAAATTTGTGATCAGTTGTCTGATCACAAATTGATCACTTCCTTGCTTTGGAAATAGTTCTGTAACTTCAGCATAAAGTATTCTTGTGACAACAAAATTATTCACACATATAAATGTGTTTGGAAGTGATGCAAGATTTATTTCTTCTATATACTGAAACTTGGCAGGGACTCAGATATTGGCAGACATATGAAGCCATGTTAAAATGCATTTAGAATATGCTAAAATGGTTTAAAACATTTGAAAAACAGCTTCTTTGAAGCTATTGTAAAACAAAAATAAGAGCTTGGATTACATAGGAATAGAAACAAATACAGTAAATTTGTGATATGTGGGTGTAGGTATGCACCTGTTTAATAAGGTAAAAAAATTTAAAGGCCAAGTTGTTTTTTTACCTTATTAGGCAATTTCAATTTGACAGCTGTCATTTTAATTTATTAAGATATTCAAGAAGATGTCTGTAATCAAATTGATAAAATGTTTATTTGTTTTCTTGTGAAGTTTATTGTTCTATCAAAGAACATTCTGTGATCACAGTTCAATAAAGCAACTTCAAAGCACTTTTCATCTACTAATTTCTGGTCAATTAGAATTAGCCAGAAAAATCATAGAAAATCCATAGATAAAAAATCCATAAAAAGATGGGGAACACCACAGAATTTTCTCTTACGTCCACATTGATACTTTATAGTATCTAATATTGTTCATTGTGTTTATCTGGACAATATAATTTAAATATAATTTAAACAGGTATGGGTATGCTTGTAAAATTGGGTAATATCTTTACTTTGGGTGATCTTTTTGAGATAAAGTTACAGTTTGCCTGTATTTTTCAGTACTTAAAAAGTGAAATGATGAACATACTAGCTTGATAGACTGAAAGACCCCAAGTATGAATCCATCAACCATGTGAACATTGTCATTAAACTTATATTTTTGATTTAAAATAATTAGTTTTTGATTGAACCAATTGTTTTCATTTACAGATTTAAGTTTCCAAACTGCTGCTCGTATTCTGGCTGCTCCCACAGTGGATGCTTTGACAGTCATGAAAGATCTGGGTCAAAATTTTCCTACAAAGGCTCGGTAATTATTCTTGTTGCTCTTAAGTAGATGTATAAATAATATGAATTAAGAGAACAGAGAAGAGTCTTCATTGTAATATATGAAAAAATATTTTGGGGGGAGGTAAACAATATTGGAATTTCCTTTTGGCAATATATCCATTTCTATTTGATCAGTTCACCCTATGTGCATGATGTGGACCCTTATGGGCTGAAGAGGGAGCTTGGGATTGTTCCTAGGGTCATGGTACAAGTTCAGCCAAGGCCTTAGTTGCTGCTTGAATGAGAGAGCGACAATAACTTTGAACTGGATTACACCTATGTACTCGCCTTATGTGCTTGGATTCAGAAAGACTCTGATTTTCAGAGGAACTCTGGGTGATGAAGCAGTATAAAACATGCCTAGAGCTTTGCTGAAAGAAAACAAAGAATGAATCTGATTAAGTGCAAATAAAAGCCTGCCTTTAACATTTTCCATCCTTATTGTGACTGGAGAAAGACCCAGCCAGGAATCTTTTTAGGATAGTCCATTCCTTTGAGGGTAATCAAGAGAAATTCCCTCCTTGAGTAATTTCTATTTCCTACCTTGGTAATGAGGGACCAGATATTTTGAGTCCATGTAAGACCTTTTTGTAGAAGAGAGTAGTTCTGCTTGTCTTGAAAGATGTGATTGAAGAAGCCATTGCTGGACCCAATGAATCTAGATAATTTTTATCTAGTCTCCAACTTTCCTGTTTTAAGAAAGGTTGTTGAGATTAGCTCACAGTTCCAGAGGATTTCTGGAGGGACTGGATTATCTGGACCTCTTTCTAGCCATAATACTAAGATGCACTTACAGTACCCTTAATTTAGTAAAATAAAAATTGAAATGGGACAATGATTTAATGGAGTATTTGGCTTTTTGTAGGGCAATAACAAAGACAGTTGTTCCTTCAGAACTGAGGTCAGAAATTGAAGAGAACCAAAAGGTAAGATCATGTACATAGGAATATATTCATAGTTAAGTGGGGATATGTTCTAATCGGACGTTAAGGTGAACTAGTAATCTATTCGTATACACTACAGTATTTATTGTCAGATTTCTGCTCTCCCTTTCTGTCAAGGTAACTTTTTATGCTGCTAAGTACTTTCAAACAAATAGTTCTTTTAAGAATAGATTATAGTAATAAAATGCTTACATTTTATATTTTTTAAATTTCTGCAAAGCTTGTTCAGATTTTTAAAAAGCAGAATAATTGCAGAGTATCTCTTCACACAAAAATATTGTTCAGTGACATCAAATAGCTGTTTAACTTTTTCTAATATATGGATAATAGTTTGAGCATTTGTCATGTAAAAGTTTTACGCACGCACACACACGCACAAAATAAAACATTTTGATTTCTTTCCTGACGAATGCAAATTAAAAATACCTTCCCCCCCCTTCCCCCCGAAATGATGGTTTTCCTAGATAAGTTCTTGCAAGAGTGGACATTTTGCAATTTAACTTGGTAACCAATTTTCTTCAGAGAATGTTGAAGTACGTTCTGACTTCAATTTATGTGAGCAACACTATGGGACTAGAATTACCTGAGGAGAAATGCAGAAAGAGCGAATAAAAGGGAGGTCATGGATAAACTGAATAATATTATTTATTTCTTTTACTGTAGACAAATCTGGTTTCTACATTGCTGTAAATGCTCAGAAATATTGAGCCAATGTATTCATAACTAGTTTGATTCTAAATATTTCCTTGGAGATAACAATTAGAGATTACTCATGAGAAACGTATATTGTACCACACAAAATGAAAGCTGGAAGGTTTAGATATTTAAAAAAATCTGTGTTATGAATCGGTTTTTCTATTTAGTCATAATACAGAAATTGATGTTGTTACATTTGTGCCTTTAAATAAATTCCTCACTTCTGTCAAGATTTGTGGTTCATTGTGAACTGTTACTTGATTAATTCAATATAGATCTAATTGGCAGAATAAATTATGTGATCCCCTTTCCATCTATATGTTTATTATCTATTTCTTCAAACCAAAGCTATCTTTTGTCTGACAACTGCTGCCTAATATTTGTTTCATTTTTGTGACTGTGAAAAATACTCAGGGACAAAACTATTTAATGAGCTCTCAAGAGTCCTTTTCTAGAAATAGAATTACTGTAGAGGAATTGGATTTTCAGAACACTAAGGAAATAAATGATGGGATAAGCTTAATATAACCTGATGCCTGACCAAAATGAGGCAGTCATTTATGATTGAGGACATCCTCTTTGACTTGCTTTAAATCAGCATCCACCCAACCTGGTACCATCAAGATAGACTGGAACTGCAGCTCTTAAAATTCAAAGTCAGATGGCAAAAATATTGCTTTTTTTTTGGCTTTCTTTCCTTGAAAAGATGAAATATTGTGGCCAAATTCATCATTTTAGCTGATTCAGCATGCATGTATTATTTATAGGCGATGACTTAACTGTTCAACTAAGATTTCATTCAGCCATCATATTAGATGTTGACATCCACAAAACCTTTACATTTGTGTAGAATGCCCTGTCTTCATGGATATAACTTCCTTTTCCATCAACCATTTTGCAATCATTTATTTAACTGTTGTTAGTAGTCATAGATCTTAAAGCTTGTCGTTATTTCTTTCCTTTTTTAAAACTACACTAAAGCTTTACTCTGGTTATATTTATTTCAAATAAATATACATATTTATTTTTGTGACTCTAATTAAAAGTTTAAATAAATGTTTTATTTCTATGCCCGTGGGTAAGTAGAGATATATAGCCTCCTCCAGTCTGACACCTTGCAGTTATGTTGGTAGAACTATAGTACAGTATTAATACTTCTGGAGAATACCAGGTTTGAAAAGGTTGAATTGAGTTTTCCTTCATCTTATAAATAAATTGAAATCTTACAAATAGTAGCAGTAAAATAATAGAAAAGAGGGAGTCGGTACCATGTTATTTACAAAATGTTAACCTCTCTATGCTGATGTGAAAGTGAAAAAGATCAGCTGCTCCCTTAAAGTGAAAATCAACTTGTGATTAATATGACTTACTATAGACAGCAAGATTATGCTTAATTTAAAATGTATTCTCTCATTATTCTGATTCTGCAGAAAGCCAAACTATTTATTTCACTACACATGATCAAAGCTGATGTAGCATATTGTCATTTTATTAAATAGTAGGAAAATAGGCAAAATGAATTAACTCTAAATGGGAAGGTTAGGCCAACCAAACTCAAATCCCTCAATCTGGCTGAAAATTACATGTAAATATATATTCATGAACAATTTTATATCTTTACAGGTGAACTTTGAGAAAACTATACAAAAATGGCCAATTTCAATGCCTCAGATTGTATTAATGGCTTTCTTACATTTTTTCCAGTACTTCAAAGGGACTTTAGGTTTACAATTGGGAGATTCGGCCCTGTTCATCAATGGACTGCATATAGATCTAGATACACAGGATATATTTAGGTATGAATTCTTCAGAATGTTCCTTCTTGCTTAGAATTCAGTATAATAATTCTAAAAGGCTAGAGTACATCAGTACCCATGTTTTAAAATTTAATATAATATGATTCATGATTTTTCTAGCTTACTTGATGTCCTGAGGAATGAAGCTCGTGTTATGGAAGGGCTGCATAGTTTAGGAATTGTCAGGCGTTCCATGCACAATGTGCTGAAGTTGAACATCCAGCCATCTGACTCTGATTATGCTGTAGATATCAGAAGCAGCACAATTTCAGTAAGTATACACTCTGTCTACGTTATGGTGATGTGATGACTCCAATGATATTGCTAGGAGAACTAGAATAAATTCTTTGTGCAGAAAATTTGCACTTTAGCAAAGAAGCCCACGGAGTGAACAGCTTTTTCAGCAAAGTGTTTGCTCTTTGGAATATTAAGACAGAAATAGAGGGAAAATAATACTGTATCACAACATTATATTACATATGCAATGGTATATATTCATACCCAACATTTTCATTTAATATCTGCTGTATTGTTTCATTTAAGTGGAATCTCAACGTGATATTTAAGTAAGTGGTAAAATTTAGCTTACCTTTCTCTAACTTAATATTTTCCAATTGTACTGTCCTATAATGGCCATGCCAATGGAAATATGGAGTTGTGCTTAAAGGATCTGCTTACAAAAGCTAATCTTAATCTTGGGAATTTGTTCTTTATAGTGGATCAATAATCTTGAAATTGACAGCAAATACAATTCCTGGCCTTCCAGTGTCCAAGAATTGCTTCGTCCTACTTTCCCTGGTGTGATCCGACAAATAAGAAAAAATTTCCATAATTTTGTGAGTAATATTAGTTTACACTAACTTTATTCTAAATAGTCAAGATAAGATGGGTTTATATTTGTTTATCTTTTGCCTTCTAATAGTGCAGGGGTGTCAAACAGGTGGCCCGTGGGCCAGATGCATCACGTGCAGGCCATGCCCACCCTGGATCCGCAAGGGCAAAAAACATTGCAATATGTCATATGATGTGATTGAGTTTGACACCCATGTAACAGTGCATTTGGATCAGATACAGTTTTATTCTGGATATTCATTGTGTTCTTGAGGCTGATTATAATTTTAAAAGGTGATATTCTTTCATGAATCACCTGACAAATTTGAGGGAATAATCTACCCAATATTAACTTATGAAGTCGGATAAAACAAATGCCTGCATTTGTTTATTTGTTTGTATGAAATATGTAGCTGAAAGAAAAAGATGGATTCTTCTGCATTTAGTTAATTATGGCTTTCTTACTAGAAACAATAGTAAACTAGCTTCAGAAACTGCAATGTTATCTCATTTTAATTCTACTCAGAGTTCATTGTTCTAGCTGTCAGGATAAATCCTTATCTATAAGGAATGGTATAAGTTAGGGTTTGCCATGTGGAGAAAGAACATTATAAAAACTTGGATGGAGATTGTGGTTGTTCATGCCATGGATTTGTGCATTGCTTTAATTTGATTATATGTTATATGTATTAGACAACTGAAGCTCTAATTTAGAAAGCTTTTGAATTTGGCCACACTTGGCCACACTTGTATATTTGGCAGACCAATTTTAAATATTAATATATTTTTGTTTATTTGTCTGCTAAACCTAATTGTACATTGTGCTCTTTCAGAAGTTTTGAATGAAATTCATATTCCTAATTTTGTTATACTTTCAGGTGCTTCTCCTAAATCCATCCCATGAGAGTTCTGCAGAATTGCTAGGTGTGGCTGAAATGTTCCTGTCTAACCATATACCACTGAGGTAAAATTGCAGCTTTTTTCATTCAGAACTTTTATGTTTATTTTTGAAGCTGAGTAATATTCTCATTTTTTATTCTTTTCGATCCTGAGAAAAGAAAACATTTCAGCATGTTGAAATTCTCATTAGTATTCATGTAATCTTCCCATGTCTTTTTCCTAGCCATCTGGGAAAAATGATATAAGCCCTTTTTGTTTTTTGACAAATGTGATACACACACGCACAAACATACATACATATGTAGATGTTGTTTTCTCCCGTAAGAGGTAAAATTAACCTTAAAACATTTTACCATGCCTCACCATTTCTGTGTTGGTTTTGTTATTGCACAAGCACATGATTTGGTCTGGCTACAAAGTTATATATCATTTTTAAGAACTTTTATGTTTATTTTTGAAGCTGAGTAATATTCTCATCTTGCCAAATTTTAGCTATATATAACTTTCAAAGTACTCAACATATTTAATAACAGCAGACATTAAATGGTTCATTTATGCTTGGTTGATCCATAGTCATTTCCATTCTACTGGTTGCAGTTAAGAAATGGACAGAACCTGCATTTACCAAAATGATAGATATTGCCATGGAATCATGTACCAATAGTGTTCATGCTTTCAATTTTTGAATATGGTTTAATTCTTTCTTTTAAATAGGGTTGGCCTGGTCTTTGTGGTTGATAATTCTGAAGATGTTGATGGGTTACAAGATGCTGGAGTTGCTCTCCTTCGAGCATATAATTATGTGGCACAGGAAGTAGATACAAATTATGCATTTCAGACAATTATATCTGTGAGTAATTTGTCCCATATGAATGTAAATATATTTCAAATATTTTGACCCTTGCTTGTGATAATGAGAAGAGACACCCAAGTTATCTCTTTGGTATTATTGGGTTTGTTTATTTATTATAATCAAATTTATATGGCTGTCTATCTCATAGAAAATGACTCTGGGTATTGTACAATAATCTTAAAGAGTTAAAGTCAATTTGTTCCTAAAACCTATTTGTTTCTTAAAAGACTTCCTTCTGAAAAGGCAAAGTATCTTTCTTTATACTTCAGGACAGACTGCCTGTGATTTGTCTAAGAAAAAGAGATGTCATATTACCTGATGCATCTTCATTTTTCCTTCTCATTCTGTAATTATACTGATAACAGTGAAGGACAATATATACCTTTCAGGAAATGTATTAAAATTCTTCTGTCTCTTTCAATTTCCACTCTCTTTCCTCTTTCCTTCATTGCCATTATATCTATGCTATGAGAAGATAGCTATCTCTTAGAGAAGAATCATATGCATTATACAGAAGGAAACATTTCCATCTCTCCTAACTTTAATGGTATTTATGTTCACAACTGATTCCCTTCTAGAGGCTCATTTAAATTAAATTAACTGTGAACTCACGAAGCATCCCTGATCTGCTCTCGAGTTGCCATCCCTTCATGAGATCATACTAAAAACTTTCTTCAGGGAAAAGTCAGAAGAAATTTTTTTTTCATCAATAAGTACTTGTAAGAATTATAACAAGGATGGTGTTTAATGCATTTAAAAATGTGTGTTGTATGATATACTAACCAACCTTTCAATAAATCAGATCATAAATACATTGTGTTCCCATACAAAACACTGAACATATTTGTGAGGTTAAAAAGAAGTGATACTCCTACACTGTCTTGTTTAGAAATATATTTTTGGGTGGGTGGGGAGTCAGTAAAAACAAAGCACTAGGCATCATGGTTAGTTTTGAACAAGTTTGGAGAAAGAGAAAAAGTGATGCCAAGTAAGTATTCCAGGAGAGATGTTCCAGTAATCTTCTGGAGATTGTGTATTTCACATTTCCCTTTACAGATGTATAACAAAGTGAATGCAGGAGACAAATTGAAGGTGGAACATGTGATTAGTGTTCTTGAAAAACAGTACCCCTATGTAGAAGTAAACAGCATCTTAGGAATTGATTCTGCCTATGATCAAAATAGGAAGGTAAGGAATTCATATTGTTACTATTTATACTGTACTTTTTAACATCAGTATATAAAGCATACATATACTTTAGATGCATATGGAAAGGAATTACTTTTATATGCCTGAGGTAGTATTAAAAATTTAAGTTAGTAAAATAACTTTCTGTGCGGGAAATAAATTATCGGTACTCAGAGAAGATTATATCTACCTTTAATATGTCAGGGTTCCAAGTAATACACCCATAACAAACAAAATTCTGAGGCAGGTAGATTCCTCAAAGAATAATTTTGTTGGATATATTGTATTTGCACAGTTTTGGTAAAAACTGACTTATGGTTTAAAAGTAAAAAGAATTCCCTTTCCGCAAACAATCAGTCACATGATCCAATCACGGTGCTGTCCTGTTGCCTGGTAACTTCACTCCTCCTCTCTCTGATCAGGTGTGAGAATGTCCTTGGTTCCCAGGAGAAAGTATTTTGTTTTGGCTACAAAACCCCAGCTGTCTCTATTCCCCGCTCCCTGTCCCTCAGCTCCAGTATGGCAACACTGAAGCCTCAAAATGGCTTTGGCCAGAACAGCTTCAGAATTGACATAATGATTATATATCAAAATACAGATAGAATAAGAAGCAAGCAGTGCAACCTTTTTTCATTATTGAAGTTAGAAAACCATTGTGATGAGTTAATTCTATGCATGGTACTTAACACCAATATTCACCAAATGTATGTCCCTCTCCTGATAGGTATTATCCATAATGATTGGGAATTCATAAAATAGTAGTTACATCTCATCTGGATTAGGTAGGAAACGTCCCAGCTTTGAATTTTAGGGAAATTATTTTAAAGGTTTATTTTCATTATTATATACCCATAGATCAGTGCTTTTCAACTTGCGACTTTAAGATGTGTGAACTTCAATTACCAGAATTATCTAGCCAGCTTTTCAATTCATTTCTATAGATATTTCAGCACAAAATTCTTTTATAAAATATTTCTTAAATATATAACAAGCTACTAATTTTACTGGCTATCTGGTCTATATATAGAATATTTGTTCCAGATGTTTGCCTTTAAATTAGATTGAATCGATAAATAATACTGCATAAATAATGTGATGTACTGTAAGCATATTGTGCTATATTGGTACAGTTTATTCATAAAACCTATTAATGGAGTATCTAGTAATAGAAAATAGGAAAGTCATTGTATGTTCTCTGTCTTCTTTCTATTTCAGGAAGGATATAGCTACTATGAACAGACTGGTGTTGGTCCTCTACCCATTGTGCTTTTTAATGGAATGCCACTTCAAAAAGAACAACTGGATCCAGATGAACTAGAAACAGTAACTATGCATAAAATCTTAGAAACCACAAGCTATTTCCAAAGAGCTGTGTACCTGGTAAGTTAGATTTCTGATTAACAAGAGTTTCAAGAAATTCATTGAATATTTTTGTATTACAGTTTATTTTGTGTTCCTTAAAGAGCTTTAGATCTAGATTTGTCAAGCAATCTTCACTGTACTACCAAATATTTTTAAATGGACTATATACAATATACAGTATATCTAAAGTAATTAATGTAGTATAAGCTATTAACAGAAATAAATCAGCTTTTTAGTGGGTGTACAGAAGTAACTTGGTAGCGACCTTATAATAGTGGAATACAACATGTAAATGATTTTTAATTTTTTAATGATTTATTTTATTATTCTGATTTTCCAAATAATTCCAGCATTTTGATCTTGATCTGTGTTTCAGGGTGAATTATCCAATGATCAGGATGTAGTTGAATATATCATGACCCAACCCAATGTTGTTCCAAGAATCAATTCTCGGATATTGATGTCTGACAGAGAATATCTAGATTTAACTGCAAATAGTAAGGCCAATATAAAGCATTTTTAAAAAGCATGATCTGGAACGTAACAAAATAAATCATTGTTTTACATAATCTTCATAAGCCTGCCCCCCCATCCCCCAGTTCTAATTTAATCATAAGGAGGCAATTGAAAGCATAGCCCTCCTTTGTAAACCAACCACAATTTTTCCTTTATTGTGAAAAACAAGAAATTGATTAGCTTACGCTACAGAATGTTTCAAAAGGCCCAGGATCAAAAACCCTGGTTTATTGTTTAAACTAACTCTAGCTTGTCATAGATTAAATGAAATAACAAATGCGTGCTGTTTTAAAACAAAACCAGTATTTCCAAACTCTTATTGTAGTCACAGAAGGTGAAGAGAAGAAGATATGTTTCAGAGGAACCTATTATTTAGCAATGATACCAATAGTTGAACTGTGGGGTAATTAGGCCTCTGCAAGCTTGCAGATATTTCATTATCCAACTAGGCAATATCTTCAATCCTAGAAGAAGTGGGGTTTGTCTCTGTTTATATACAAATGGCTTGCCCTGTCAGTGTTGATAGGAATATTCTTAGTGGTTCCTTCATTAGATTGTTTGCTGTTAGCTTGTTTGTCTGAGTCAGTATCCTACTCCCTTATTGTACTGATTATTATTATTTTTTATATTCAGGTTTTTATTTTATAACATATAACAATTCAAATTTCAATTAAACTGTGTTGTTTTAGTACAAATAGTTTTAGGAAATAATCAAAATGTTTACAATATTCATTACATTAATATTGATTATAGTAGTGTTAGTAATAATAACAGCAATATTATTTCTTTAACCCCTTATTGTACTGATGATGTTATCTAGTTGGGTAATGAAATGTCTACAAGAGAAAATCAAGCTCAAAGAGCCTAAATGACCCCACAGTTGAACTATTTCTATCATTGCTCAATATTAGGTTTCAACAACCAAGCTTAGAGAGCACCACATTTGGGAATGATTTAATATGTCTTCTGAACCTTCTGAACCAAGTTGTTACAATGACTCCATCTCTTGCACCTCATTGAAACCATATTATAAATGGGTGAATGGATAGACTGAAAGCAGTAGTAGACAATACCTGTAAAGGGAACAGAAAATACATTGGAAGTATGTGTTGTATATTGGTTTGTCTGCCCTGATGAATTATTATGTATGCACATATAATCTTTTGCCTGTCAAGAAATGTATTATTAAAATTTTTATTTTCAAGACTTAGGAGGGTAAAATTTCTTTTGTTTTAAAATAATTTTTATTAAAGAAGTTTTCAAATATGTAAGAGATGCAGAGAGTTCCTTCATACATGACTAAAATGTTTAAATGCACATATGGGGGCTTTATTTATTTATTTCCTACATGAAAGTCTCTTCATATCTGCAATAGAATATCACACAATCTTCAAAAGCAGCTTTGGGAATTTGAGAAGAAATTGAAAGAAAGTGGGGGCAGAAATATATTGATAAATAATTGACAATTCCACCTGGATTGCAATGATTGCAGAATGTAAATCCCTTACATATTTGAGAAGGTGTGTTTGCACAAATGCATACTATACAAAGATAGTTTTAATTTTGTCAGATCTATAAAATCAAATATTAAAATGTTTGTGCTAATAAGTGGTTTGCTGATAAGGTATCTCATTTATTCTACTTGCTCATGTTGTTAGATATTTCTCTTCTAGAGAGTTATCACAGTTGTATTTATTTTTTTCTAGACAATTTCTATGTGGATGATTATGCTAGATTTAGTACCTTGGATTCCAAGGACAAGACAGCTGCCATAGCCAACAGCATGACTTATCTAACCAAAAAAGGTACAGTTATGAGTTCTTTCTTCTTTGAGTATTGCATGTGATGAAGAAAATATTAATACCATATTATGCACAGGTGTCTTTTGTTGAAAAGACTAATGAAGCCTAAAAAATTTTCTGATTACTCTTTATGCTAAGATAAAACATATTTTCCTCTCAATCTTAGTACATAATCACCTTTATACATTTTGTAGTCTGTGGAGCAGAATATAAAAAGTCAGCCTGTTATAGTCTGCTCGTAAATAATATAATTATTACATTAAACACTCCAAATATTTTTTTTAAAAAAGGTTCCATTGCAAGGTGAAATGGCTTTCTTTGTCCTTTTATCTGCTCTACCAGGGCTGCCCAACCTCTGGTCCACGGACCATTACCAGTCCGCAGTCCATTGGGAACCGGGCCACGCAAGTGGCGGGTGAGCACGCAAGTTCACAAAGCTCCATTTGCACAAGCGGCAGGTGTGCACACAAAACCATTCCCTCCCTCCCCCCCGCACCACCATTGCTGCCAGTCTGGCAGAACTGGGAAGGTTGGGGACTGTGCTATACTATACTATTTTTTATTTGCAATACATAATTTTTTGCCACTTCTTTCCTGCCCTGCTATATTATGTATTTGTTTCTATAAATGTGGTCAACTGCCAACCTTGTTTACAAATAAGTGTTGAATTTTATCTCTATTACCCATGTTGGTTGCAATCATCCTAATCTGCAACTGAGGAAAATGAGGAATACTGGTGAACCAATGCACACACAGTAATTTTATGCCAGATAAGCATAGCAGTTCTTCAGGAAAAATCCAAACTTCTTAAATGGACTCTGTTCACATTCTGCAATAAATCATTGCATGTTTTAAGCATGATATGCTGATTAAACTACAATGACTGAATTCACAGATTGTGCTAGGCCAAAATATAGTTTGGATTTTTTATCATTTAAATTGTGAATAATATTGTAATATTATGTGTTAATAAACCAATGCGGCTCATTCAGCATTCATAGCTTAGGATAATATATATAAATATTGCCAGTTATTACAGTTATGGAATCTACTACACAAAGGAGCTGATAGGTAATCTTTTTGCATAATAGAAATTATATTTACTGTTTATTGCTGAAATTTTCCTTTCCTTTCCTTTCCTTTCCTTTCCTTTCCTTTCCTTTCCTTTCCTTTCCTTCTTCTTTCGCTTTCTTCCATTCCTTCTTCCATTCCTTCATTCCCTTCCTTCCCTTCCCTTCCTTCCTTCCCTTCCTCCTTCCTTTCCTTCCTTCTTCCCCTCTCCCTTCTACCCCTACCCCTACCCCTTCCCCTTCCCCTTCCCCTACCCTACTGTATCCTATTATGTAATATTTGAGATTTTACACTGATATTTGTATCTGAGATGTTTCTGATTTAGTTCTGTTTTTTACATCACCCTAAACATTTGATGAAAAAATATTCAGTAGTCCAATTAAATTAATATGCACATCCAGATTTTTAACTAGCAACTATATTAAAAACATTTCATCCAATGCCTAGGAGATAACGTTTAAGTGTATGGGTATTCTCAACTTTCTCTGTTATTCTCTTATTGTTACTCTTTGAATGAGTTTTAGTCATGGAAGCTAAATATAGATGAAAATCGGGAAGTTGTTACTCCAAAATTTTGTCTTCTGCAGAAGAAATCAGTTTAGGCTAATAGCTTCTCAGTTTTATTTATGGAAGGAATAGTTCAAGTTTAATTAAAGGAGTCACCTCTTTAGACATAATAGGACTGTATTTTGGGAAGGCTAGCTTGTCTCATCCAAGTGGACTGGCTAGCTTCAGATTAGGTTTCATTTTAGAAATTCTTCTAGTCAGATTGGTGGAAGAACCTTGCTAAGACAGTGGAGCTTCCCTATGAATTCTTTTGTTGCTCTCAAAGACATTTAATGTCAAATATGGCAATAATGTCTGGTTATGATACCTCTGAAAGCCTTTAGTATGGTGGGCTGCAGATTCCATGCTAGATAATTATTTAACAGAAGAACAAGTGCATCAAGAAGTTTCTTTTAACATTAGAAATAAACATTCTGCAAATTGTTGCCAATATTTCTGGCAAAGGAAACAATATTTCTGCTGGAAACAGTCATTCTTCGATTATTTGAGTTGGTTATAAGGGTACTATATGTCCTACAATGGGTCTTGAATATTTAATGAGGTTAAATCTGTAAACTAATTTTATGTTTTTCCACTCTTTCCTGTTTTACTTTTGTCAGGAATGTCCTCCAAGGAAATTTATGGTAATGAACTTGAGTGTTTCTTTTTCTCTCTCTCACTTATTACTAATTTTAATATTTTAAGGAATGTAGTCTTATCGCGAATGAGAAATCATTGCATATTTTTAAAGAAATCTTTGAATAACAATTTGAATGAATAGTGTTTGTTTAAATATTAATGTATCTCTTAACTTTCTTGCAGGTTTTCTATATTACTTTTTAAAAATAATCTGAATTTAGTGGTGTAATAATAATTTCATTAGTATAATAACTTCATAATATATCACACACATGCTTATTTTTCATTCTTTACAAAATAGGCTTGATTCAAAATAAGTAGTATTCTTCATAAATACTAATATCCTAATGATTTTGATATTGTCTAAAAATAGCTTTCTGTGCACTACCCATGCCCAATATGTACATTATTCTAGGATTGTGTTCAATTTTCTTCCTTTTATCTTTTTCTTACATAGATGATACTTTTGTCAGGCCAGTGACGTTTTGGATTGTTGGAGATTTTGATAAACCATCTGGAAGACAACTGTTATATGATGCCATCAAACATCAGGTATGCAGCTAACAACCTTCATCGAAGAACTGGGAATGGGGGAAGACTGAGTTTTACCACTTGTTTGATTTTTGAAGATGGATAAGATAGAGAAGAAAAACTGTTGGGCTTTTATATTTTCAAACAGGGACTGCCTTGTGTGTGGTCTCAAAAGCTCTCGTTGGGTGGAGAGAAATTGTCAATCAGCTGGCCTATTCATCATGCCAGTTGTTCATTCTGCTATGGTCATTGGCTCCATTTTTCAGAACTGTTTTCAGTCTTTCTAGTTTTTAGATTTTTATCCTTTTTATTACAAACAACTCAACAGTGAACATACTTCATATTCCTTCCTCCTATTTTCCCTACAACTTATAATTGAGCTGAGAAAGAATGAAGATTGACTTAGAGTTACCTACAACTGCACACATAGGTGTTGCCGCTGTGAAGAGATTATTGCATAGCATATTGATAAACATAGGTTGCAGAAGGCTGCAGACATGCTGACACGCATAACTCCTAAATCCCAACTGTGTGTTGTGTGGAGGTGCGCATCCTATGTTTGAATGGCTGATCTGACTTCCTCTTTGAGCACCTCCTCGCCAGAATGTTAATATTTGCAGAAATATAAATGCACCTTTACACCTATGCAACCATCCCCGAATAACAAGACACACATGTTCCCTGATGTGCAGTGATGTAGATATCTAATCCAGGCTTAATTGGCCAAAGTCATCCAACTGATTTTCATTCCTAAGGTGGGATCAGAATTCAGAGTCTCCTCGTTTCTGGGCCAGCATTTTAATCACTAGACCAAACTGGCTTGTGATCTCTGTTTAGGAAAAAGAAAAAGCTGACTTGCTGGTTGTCACAGTTATTTCTTTTTTTCACTTAAGAACTGTAAAATAACATCTTAAATCTGCATTTCCTTTTCTTCTGTAGAAGTCCACTAATTTTATCCGGATTGGTGTGATTAACAATCCCAGTGAAGACCCAGCAGCTGAAAAAACAATCATTGCCAAGGCCATATGGGCAGCCTTACAGACACAGACATCAAACAATGCCAAAAATTTTATCACAAAATTACTTAAAGAGGAAAATGCAAAGAAGCTGGAGGTTGGAACAGATATTACAGAATTTGCTGTTGGAGTAAGTGTTGAAGATAAACAAACACAGTAGGAATAATAGCAAAACACAGCGACATTCTTACTAAATTCCAGCTTCCTTCTGAAGTAACCAGACAGCATAAGATGCATCACATTGTCTTTTAATGAAATATTTCTCCCCCTCCCCTTTTTAGGGTATGGAAATCAATACGTTTAAAGTGGCCTTCAAAGCCCCTGAAGTGGGTTTTATTCTTTCACATGCTGTGTACTGCAGGGACGTTCTTAAACTGAAGAAAGGACAGAGAGCGGTGATTAGCAATGGAAGGGTGAGCAAGTTATATTGATAAAAGGAGAAAGGCTTTCTTTGCAAATGTCTTAGGTCCCAATGTGGTTCCCCCCGCACAACAGAATGCTAATTTTGGATTCATTTTAATGTAAATCAAACTCTTGACCATATTTTTAAGTCCTTATATGGGCACTCTAAAAGTTGATGAAATGGACTTCTTAAAACGGAATTATTATATATATTCTTTGCTACAGTATACGTTTATAGTTTTTCAACTGTGAATCCTCTATCTCTGAACTTGAAATTCTGATGACCTATTATTACTTATTCATGTATTTATTAGATTTTTACCCCATATAATCTTAACAGTCTCTTGGCAACTTCTAGCTATTAATACAGAAATATAACGAGATCAAAAACCCATAAACTTACAAAGTCTAACAAAGAAATGTTACAAAACCAAATGTCATTTGGAAAAATTAAGTCTTTAACATCTTTCAGAAGATGGTCAAGATTGAAGCTGCATTTCTCTTCATGAGTGTATAATCAGACCAATTTTTTATAGGGAATTGTGGTGTTATAATCTGTGCTAATTTGTTCCAACTCCATCTTGTTGGTGATTATTCAGGATGGGTTTACAATAGCATTTATCTTAGAATATGTTGTCCTTCATAACTCCTTTGTGATATTAAGATTTGCACAGAAAGTACTTAATAGGCTGCTATAAAACTGAAGGCATTCCCTCCCTCCATCCTTATATCTCCAGTTCTGAAATTCTTTTTCAGTGAGGCAGATTTGGTCTTCCCTCAATTATTTTCTATTCCAGACAAACCTATCTTATTTTCCCAGCCATTTTACCTTCTGTCTTTCTGCTGCTCATTGTTTCACTTTCCACACTAACAGCTGTTTAAAGTGCTTATAATATTTTAAACTATTGTAGGGTTCATTTATTCTGCCGTTCCCAGCTTCAGTCTTTAAATGTTGCTTAATGTTGTGTATTGAAAATACAGCTTAATCTCTAGCAGTGAAATGTTTCTGGTTTTTTTTTTTACTAATAATGGTTTGCAGTAAACATTCAGTGTAGAAGTCTATGGAGTTTCTCAGTTATCCAGGTCATGGTTGTCCAAAAGGTGCTTTTTCAAAAGGCAACTGGACTTTGGTTTTTCTTTGAAGATGTTTCACTTCTCATCCAAGAAACTTCTTCAGCTCTCTTGGATGAGAAGCGAAATGTCTTCAAATAAACACCAGAAAACCCAGTTGCCTCTTGAAAAAGCACCTTTGGGACATTCAATGTAGAAATATTTGATTTCTCATAACTATTGTGAAAGACTACCAAGGTAGTTAACAACAGTAGCAACAAAACCAAAATAAAACAATTGGGTCAAATAATCAAGCAGCACATTGATCCTGCAGGCAGTAAAAGCTAGTACAACCTCAAATGTCAATAAGCTCTCATACTAAGAGCAACCGAACAAGCATCTTGAAAGAATATTCTCATGGCTAGGTGACATAACCAAAATGGTCTTGTTTCATGTGAATCACATGGCAGGGTAGTATTGATATCGATTTAAATGAAATATTACCATTTTTTACTATTTATTTATTCAATTTATTTTGCAAAGCTATCGTATGTGTTGTATTCCCAGTGGTAATGCGTATTAAAAAACCGTGCATGTTGCAGAATATGTCTGGTTCAGATTACTTCGTAGTGATCATGATCATACCATTTCATCTTCATTTCAGATTATTGGTCCATTGGAAGCTGGGGAGCTTTTTAACCAGGATGACTTCCACTTGCTAGAAAATATTATTCTAAAGACATCTGGGCAGAAAATAAAATCTCATGTACAGCAGTTAGGAGTGGAGGAAGATCTGTAAGTAAAAATTGAGTAGGTTATAGAAAGGAAAAGGAATTCTTCACTGAGCTCTGTTGAAGGTTTCAGTGTTTATGGAATACCTAAGAGAGATTCTTCCTTTATCATACCACCCTCCACATAATGGTACTGGTAGTTGTGTATTAAAAGCAGAAGAGTAAGATCTTTGGCAAAACCAGGGCATATTGGGCAGAAATAGCATACCGTAGTGTATTCCAAGTTTATTTGCGGATACAGACATTCCTTTAAAATCCAGGTGATTTTAAATAGAGAGAGATTGTATCATAAGATTTTAACTTACATTGATTCTGTTACTTTTATTTACATGTTTCCTGGTAGCACAATATCTTTAATGTGGTAGGGGGTATGATAGTTTCTCTCCCATTCATAGTATTTAGAAAAACCCTTGACTGAAAATATTTAAACCTTATTTTATAATAGTAGTATGTGAGCAGATAGTGTAAAACAGTGGTAGTCAACCTGGTCCCTACTGCCCACTAATGGGCGTTGCAGCTTTCATGGTGAGCAGTAAGCGTTTTGTCCTCTATTTTATAAATCACCATTACTGTGGAACCAGTGGGTGGTTAGAAAATTTTACTACTAACAGAGATACAAAAGTGGGTGGTAGGTATAAAAAGGTTGACTACCCCTGGTATAAAACATGAGCAGAGTATAGAACATGATAGTATAAAACATGTAATCCTTGACTTATGACCACGATTGAGCCAAAAACACCTGTTGCTAAGCAAGACAGTTGTTAAGTGAGTTTTGCCCCATTTTACAATCTTTTTTGCCACAGTTGCAAAGCAAATCACTGCAATTCTTAAGTGAATCATGCAGTTGTTAATTGAATTTGGCTTCCCCATTGACTTTGCCAGCTAGGAGGGTTAAAAATGGTGATCACATGACTCTGGGACAGTGTAATTGTCATAAAGACATGCCTGTTGCCAAGTGCCCGAATTTTGATCACGTGACCATGGGGATGTTGCTGCAACAGTCATGTGAGAACCGGTCATAAGTCATTTTCAGTGCCTTTGTGACTTTGAATGTCACTAAATGAATGGTTGTGAGTTGAAGATTATCTCCACATTGCTTCTCTTTGAAAAACAAATGAAAAACAACTGCACTGTTATTTACAGAATGAGTTTCATGTGGAATCCTTGGGGGTCTCTGAGCTTGCTTGTTTTCTTGCAGATGTTTCATTACCCCAATTATGTAACTTCAGTGCTAGTCTGGATGTTACTTAGTTTGGGAAATGAAACATCTGCAAGAAAACAAGCAAACAGAGACCCCCAAGGACCCCTCATGTCAACCCTGAGCTACAAATATTCTCCTTTATGAGTCTCATCTCTTTATTTCCCCTTTGCCTTGTAGCTTTCTGGTTGCATTGAATTAAGTTTATTTACATTCTAATGGAACAGTAGATTGTGGTTTCATCCTTCTTCTGGTCTTTCCATCCCCCAGTATCCCTGTGTGCCTTTCCCAAGCCAGTCCTCAGAGCAAGGGAAATGAAATCGGTATCTTTTGTAAGCAAGCAAAGATTGCTTTGCTTTTTGTAAGCAAACATCCAGTTTGCTTGCATTTACTGCCATTGGATTTCATATATAGTCTATTTTATCATTTGCAAAAGCAGCACTTATGGTTTGTTTGTTTGTTTTGTTACTACATCTCATCAAGTGAGCTTTTTAAGGATAATAACATTGGAAGGAAACATTGGCAGGATGGTCTTTTCCTCTTTCTTCAGTGCAAGTGATCTTGTCATGAAGGTGGATGCTCTTCTGTCTGCACAACCAAAGGGAGAGGCAAGGATTGAATACCAATTTTTTGAGGACAGATACAGGTAAAAATAATCCGCAAGAGTGGTTCTTAATTAGTCGTGTCTGTCTGCCCAGAATAATATGCATTCAGGTTCTGTAAAATATAAATAATCCTGAAAAGATTCATTCATTAGAATTTCCATGCCTGTTTTTTTCAAAAAGTGTTAAGTATTTAAAAGATAAAATAGTAAGAGATTATATGTACACATGAGTTGACTCTTTAACTGTTCTAAAAATGGAATTCATAAATGTTTTAAACTTTTGCAGATATTTCTGTCATGAACTAAATACAAAAATCCAGATTGTACATCCTGTATGTAGTTTCTTTTTCTTTTTCTAGTGCAATTAAGTTGAAAGAAAAAGAGGAAGAAATATATTTTGATGTTGTGGCTATTGTTGATCCTGCCACTAGAGAGGCACAAAGACTTGCTCCATTGCTTATGGTATGAATTTAGTATTATTATAATCATTATTGTATTATTATTATTGTTATCGCACAGTCAGATGTTCAGTCTGGGTTTGGCATTTTTGTCTAACTATCGAGTATTATTATTGTTGTAGTTGTTATTATTATTGTTATTATTTTGGTAACTGCAAAATGTTTGGAATAATTTAGGTAGTTATGGATATTTCTTCTTTGATCAGTAGAGGAAATAAGCTTCTCCTTTTACAAGCAATATGTGAAACCTATTGTAAGAGAATTCACCCTTAACATACAAAATACAGGTAGTCCTCTACTTACAACAGTTTGCTTAGTGACCATTCAATGTTACAACAGCACTGAAAAAAGTGACTTTTGACCAAGGGTGGGATTCAAATTTTTAACAATCGGTTCTGTGGGCGTGGCTTAGGTGGTGGGCATGGCTTGGTGGTCATGTGACTGTGTGGACATGGCTTGGTGGTCATGTTATTGGCTGGGTGTGGCCAACTCAACATAACTCACAGCGAAGCACGCATCTCCTCGCCTGTCCTCTCATGACTGTGGGGATGCTGCAATAGTCATAAGTGTGAAAAATGGGCATAAGTCACTTTTTTCAGTGCCATTGTAACTTTGAATGGTCACTCCATACAAGCAAAGTACCAGCAAAGGAGGGAAAAAAAACTCCAGAGACGTTCCTGAGACAGGAAGTCTAGTCCTGCCAAGAATGTAATAAGGGTTAACGGAGAGGCAGTTTCTGTAAGCAACCCCAGAATGTTTCCTTCCTGCCTTCCTTACAGGATTAGGCCAGTAATTTCTTCTATCAACCGGTTCTCTGAACTGCTTAGAATGTTAACAACCGTTCTAGTGAATAGGTGCGAACTGGTAGAATCCCACCCCTGCTTTTGACCATTTCTCACACTTATGACCATTGCTGCATTCCCCTATCGCGTGATTTACATTCAGATGCTTGACAACTGACTCACATTTATGATGGTTGCAGTATCCTGGGGTCATGTGATCACCTTTTCCAACCTTCTGACAAGCAAAGTCAATGGGAAAACCAGATTCACTGAACAACCGGGTTACTAACTTATCAACTGCAATTATTCACTTAACAATTGTGGCAAGAAAAATCATAAACAGGGCAAAACTCATTTAATAGATTTCTCACTTAGCAACATGAATTTTGGGTTCAAATGTGCTTATAAGTACCTGTATGCTGGCACTTGTTGAACCATTTCCAAAATATACCATTATCTTTCCTTACCTTAGTTTTTTGTGAATAATAATGACTCTTAAGAACACACTTTTAAAGCTTTAAACAAAAAAAACACCTTAAGATGTTAGATTTTAAATGCATTTTGTATTAATATGGAAAATGCTGAAATACATAATTCATTGCCTGTGTCAATCCTTTGGAAGAAGAGTTTTATTAAGCGCAAGGTTACACAGAACACACGTCAAATTAAAAAAAACAACAACAGATGTACCTTTCTCCAGATTTGACTCTGTGTTTTACGCCAGAGTCTATTCTCCCCTGCACATCTGCTTCACTTGACTGAGGGGAGGAGGAAGAATGGAAGAGAGCCTGAGCATACACACACATATGGAAGCAGGAGTTAGTTTATGAAGCAGCTGTATGAACTTTAAAAAATGTGCAGCTGTTTTAGTGATTCAGTTGTGCTCCTTTATACTGCACAGCCCAAGAAGATAAGAGATTTGAATTAAATTGAACACATTTAGACAGGACTTTGATTTATCAAGTAAGTAGCTTTTAAGTTTTCTTATGTTAGCTATATGTGCAATATCAATCAATAGTCTAATAGTTTACAATGATTCCCCTGTAGCAAATGATGAGTGCATTTCAATGTTAATGAGCTAGCAGACAGAACATTAGGGATATGAGAAGAAGAAATTGCAAGAAATTTGTAGTTCAATTGCATTTAGATTTATGTGTCCTTTTCCCTCAATTTAGGTATTGAACAAACTCATAAATATGAACCTCAGAGTTTTTATGAACTGTCAATCCAAACTCTCCGACATGCCTTTGAAAAGGTGAGGAATAATAAGCTCAGTCAAATATAACAGTATATAGCAATACTGATGAAATGTTATGATTATTGTGCTTTTAATGCTAGTGTTGGAAAACTGTAGGCTGCAGCTAGTTATTAATTTTATTTTTATTGTTTATTAATTTTATTTTTGTTTTCACTCTTTCACTGCTGAATTGTTTGTCTGATGAGAATCCTAACACTAGAATTAACATCAGAGAATAAACAACAGTCCAATGAAAGAACTACCAAGGAGTACACAATTCCTTACACTCACCAATACTAACAGCTACTGTATATAAACAGATAGCAAATCCCACTCCCTTCTAGGATGAAGAGGTTATCTAGTCTGGTAATGAAATGACTGCAAGCCACTAGCAAGAGAGCAAATTTTTAATACTACAACATTTAAATGTTTGCCATCTTTACCTTTTAGTTTTTATCGCTACGTTCTGGAGCCAGAAATTACTTTTACAGCAGAAAAACACCTTATTCCTGGACCAGTTGCCAAATTCCTGGATATGCCTCAATCACCGTTATTTACTCTGAATTTAAATACTCCAGAGAGCTGGATGGTGGAGTCAGTAAGAACATCATATGATCTTGACAATATTTATTTGGAGGAGGTAAATTTATTAACATGCATTCAAGTTTTGTAGAAGGATAGAATTGAATTGAGTTGAATTGAATTGAATTGAATACTTTATTGGCCAAGTGTGATTGGGCACACAAAGAATTTGTCTTGGTGTAAATACTCTCAGTATACATAAAAGAAAAGATACATTTGTTAAGAATCAAGAATCATAACGTAGAACACTTAATGATAGTCATAGGGTACAATCAGCAATCAAATCATACTAGGAAATAGTCAGTTTCAATTGTAAGGATACAAGCGACAAAGTTACAGTCCTACAATCACAAGTGGGAGGGGATGGGTGATAAGGAGTGATGAGAAGATTAACAGTGCAAACTTTGTCATAATTGAACAGTGTTGAGGGAATTATTTGTTTAGCAGAGTGATGGCTTTCAGGATAAAACTGTTCTTGTGTCTAGTTGTTCTGGACAACTAGACTCTATAGCGTCGTTTTGAGGGAAGGAGTTGAAACAGTTTATGTCCAGGATGTGAGGGGTCTGTAAATATTTTCATAGCCCAGTATTTCACAGTATTCCATTTGGAAAATAAAGCTTTCGGCTAAAACTTTTTAGTTAACTAATTGAAAATTAAAATCTGCACTGCATTAACCAATATGATGATTTGGAGGATAAGATGCATATAATTTATTTGCTTTTATCTTCTAATAATATATGCTGATTTTTCTTTCAAGGAGTTGGATTTCTCCATTATAGAATAGGCTTTTCAATAAAGTTGGTTTTTTTAAATGCTGTGATGTTAAATAGCAAGAAGAAAAGTGAAGCTGGCAAACTATGAATACTAATTGTTAAACTTAACAATGGTAATTGGGACCGGCAACTCAACTGTTAAGCAAGTCAATTGTAAAATTGATATTGTGAGTGTGCCAATTTATGACAGCAGTTGTGGCTGGCATAACTGTTAGACAAATCCTGACTGATTGCAGTATCTCGCTGTCACATGGACTCCATTTATGACCTCCTGCCAGTTCCCCATTGACTTTTCTTGTTGGAAGCCTACAATGAAGGCAGTAAATGGAGATCACATGATTGTGGAGTGTTGTGACTGTCATAATTGTGAGCCAGTTTTCAAGCATCTGGTCATTCAGCGAAGACTACCTGTGTACATAGGGTCTATTGAAGCATTTTCCAGAACAATTATTCCAACTTTGTACTCCCCAAATGAGCTGGCATTGCAAGTTCCAAAATTCTTTACCTGGCATAATTATTAATCCCATTTGCTAGGAATTTGGGATATTGTAAATTCTAGTATCTCTGAAGAATATATAGTTGTGTAAGGCTATCTTAGTAAAATGGTTGCAGAATATAGAATTGAAAAAAACTGTATTAATATAACAACAGAACATAGCATATGTTACGTCAAAGTTGCCTCCAGGTGAGCTTAATGTCATATAAAATAAATAAAAATATCTATACCTCGTTTAGTGGTAGACATTTTCTTGCAATGCTAAATTGTGAATATTTGGAATACATATTTCTGGGTACAAATCTAACAGAAGAATGGTCTTCTTAGCTGGAGATATCAAGCTTGGAACACCGCTTTATCTAAAATTGTAAGATAGACTTATTTATCTTACTTTTCCTATTTCAACTGTAGCTTCTTGATGCTGATCATTGCTTTTAATTATTTAAGCTTTTGAATGCTAAACTGGTGTTCATTTCTTTCAACATAGGTGGAGAGTGTAGTGGCAGCCGAGTATGAATTAGAACACCTCCTTTTGGAAGGGCATTGCTATGATATCACTACAGGGCAGCCTCCCAGAGGCCTTCAGTTCACTCTTGGAACATCAACAAACCCCGTTGTAGTTGACACCATTGTCATGGCCAATTTAGTAAGTCACTGGTCATCTTACTGAAGTTTAATAGAATGTGATATGAAATAGATTTGTAAATGTTTAATTGACCATGTATATGTCAGACAGTTTTATAATAGCAAGCAAGGCATTTTCTGGAATCCAATATTCAGAATATCCAAAATTCTTATATCTTGTATGTAAACAGATATGCCATTCCTTTTTTTCAAATTCCTAGGCGAGTAATCATGTAAAGAGGAAAAAAAATTGCATGCCTCTTGACTTTCACAAAAGTTCTTATTGTGGCTTTTGCTCAGCCAGAAACATAAACTAGAGTCTAGGCTGAGTTAAACATTAAGCATTATAAATAATTTTAAGGTTTTTTTTAAATCATTTTTTTTTAAAAAGCAGCTTGCAGTCATACCAAAGAGAAAAATAATCTAAAAAAATTCAATTCAAAATAGTAAATTACACAGCTATAATCTCTCAGAGCGTTTTACATCCTCTTTTTAAAAAAGATCTGGGTGAGAATAACTGGTACTTTCTTGGGAATGACAGAATTCATATTTGAATAAGTATCTATAAATTCACTGGAGAAAGCAATTGTGTTTTGAAGAATTGGAAGGAAACCAAACCGCCAAAGAACATGGTGGCTGGACACCATCAAAGCTGGCACCAGCCAGAGTATAGAACAACTCAAGGAAGTAGTGCAAGATTGGAAGATTTCAATACCCCTGGCCTATAGAATGCCAAGAGTCAGATACAATTGAATGGATAACATCATAATCTATCTATAAAATAAGTATGTTAGGATTCATGATTGAGTCTGACAGTTGATAGGTATCTAGTTGGTATATGCATTTGATATTAATTCTTAAAAGTATTTACAACCCAGTGTCTTCCTTTATTACTGAAATGACTGGAATATCAAAATATAAATAATACCGGTAATCTAAATCATGAAAAATAGAACCATTTTGTTTGCTTGGTTGTATTGCATCCTATCAAGCACGAATACAAACTTGCATTACAAATTATAATTTTAATGTTAATATAGTAGGAATGATCCAGCATAAAAAGATTTCATTCTAGTAGATTTACTAGGGTAAGAAAAAAAGTGAGCTATGTATATGTATATGTTCTCAATCCTGATCAAGATATGCTTTGTAATTATAATTTTTAAAATTTCAAAAAAATTTAGAGAAAAAAATGCAAAGCTGGTGCAATTCTAGGGTCTTAAACTTCAACTTTTAGGGATGGAATAATGTTTTTCAAATCCAATTTTCACATGTATACTGTAATTCTAAGCATCTAGGTAGCTCCATTCCCAATAGGTCACCTTAATAAGGTAATATTTGTAAATCATATAATTCTTTGTACAATCCTTGAGATTTTATGAAAATCCGATACTTTTCTAATATTTTTTCTTGTCTCCATTTCAGATTATATTTTATTATCGGTTATCAAACAATATGTTATTTACATTACATACATACTAGTCAATATGTATGTCTAAGATCTAATTAAAGCTTATCGATAGGATAGGATTCTTTATACTTTTCTTTCATTTTGATTAGGCCAAATAAACGATTTATTTATAAAATTATATAGTTTTAATCTAGGAGTAAGAAATGATTAATAGGTAATATATATTATTAATATAGGTTTTTTACAATAGATAGAAAGTAACCGCCACTTAAAAATCTAAATGGAACATTTAAATCACTGTACTAGAGGAAAATAAGAATGGTTGCATTACAGAATCTGTTATGATGCTTATTCGTACAATTTTGTATTTTTTGCTTTTGTGCTTGTGTATTTTAACTTTTTGTATTTAATAAAGTTTTTTTAAATAAAAAAAAAAAGTAAAAATAAAGCTTATTGATAGGATATTTTAGACATTGGAGGCTGGTATCCATTTGTATTAAGGACATAATATTTTCTGTGCAATGAATAATTAAAGATATGTAACATGCCAACTTTAGTGTAGTGGTTAAGGTGCCAAGCTAGAAACTGGAAGATATTAGGCACAAAGCCAGCCAGGTGACCTTGAGCCAGTCATTTCAGCCCTAAGAAGAAGGCAATAACAAACCACTTTAGAAACTGCAAGAACTAGTATTCAGGAGCCAAAAACACACATGCACAACTTGCCAAGTGAAATCCAGCTGAATTAGGCATCCTAATGGGAAGTTTAGTACTTAGTAAATTACCTGAGATCAACTGGAGTGTTTCTTTCTTTCTCTTTCTCCTTTTTAGGGATATTTTCAGTTAAAAGCCAACCCTGGTGCTTGGTTTCTGAGGCTTAGAAAGGGAAGGTCTGATGATATTTACAAAATTTACAGGTAGGTTGATAAAAACCATGATTCTACTTGTTTGTTTCTAAACTCTGTAGGATATAGCCATTCCATCAAGATGGCATTGGGTTATTTATTTAATATACAGTATTTCTATGCTACCATAATAAAAATAAGTCTTAGAAAGAGTTAGAAAGAGTTAACAAAAATTTTGTATAGAGTTTTTCTAGATAGGAAAAAAACCTGCTGTCATCCACTCAAAAAAACCCACCACCATGGCACTATAACAAATCAGGGACAGGATCTTGGAAACAGCTGAGTCTTCAAGAGTTTTTTGTAGGTTCAGCAAAGAGAGAGCTAACCTGATTTCCTTAGAGGCAGTTTCAAAGAATTGGCACTGCATTAGAAGAACCTGGGTGGTCTTATGAATTGGCACTTCAAACAATTCAAGAATCAGGTTGGCTTCATTTCACTTCCCTAATTAAATCATTGGACAGTTCTGAATTTGAAAACTTCTGAACTTAAAATGCCTCCTTCCTTTCAGTTTAGAACAGCTGTTCCACACTTACTAGAAGTGTTGCAATGTCCCAACTATTCCAGAAATGTCCTGAAGTTAAAAGAGCCCTGAGACTTAAAACTTAATTTCAAGCTTTAAACAATTATTCTGAATTCAAAATAAGAATATTTCTTGCTCAGGATTTTGAAACATTTTGAGCAAGTTCATTTAAACTTTAAAACTTTTACATTCATCAATAGTCAGGTTTTTTTGTTTCATACATAAAATTTATATAAAGGTATATATCCATAGTTGGATTAATATGATTCTAAAATAGAATTTTATTTGAAGTAAAATAGAATTGTATTTGAAGTAAAACCAGTTTTGAGAAAGATTTTGACAAAGCAAAATGGCACCAAATAGTGATTACAAAGCTAATATTTTAAATGTAATTAATTTTTAGTCATGATGAAACAGATTCTCCTCCAGATGCCAGTGATGTTGTCGTTGTTATCAACAATTTTAAAAGCAAAATTATTAAAGTGAAGGTGAGTTTGAAAAGGATGGTAAAGTATTGTTTTCAACAAGATTTTCCTTACATATTTCAAAAAAATATTTTTATATACTGGTATAATTTATAATTTAGTTGAAACCCCCCCCCCCGAATATTAACTAATGTTAAAAGAACTCTTTGCAGTTTTATATAAATAGACTTAAGCTAATTTACTATTTTCTCTTTGTCAGGTTCTTTGTGTTCTCTGAGTTTAATTTTCTTTTACTGTTTGAATGACATTTCACTAACAGATGTTTCTGCAAGAAGAAAAAGAAGCTCATAGATCACTAAGAACCCAACAGTTCAATCGTCAGCATGTTATATTATCCTTTGTATTCTGTCTTTGTAGGTTCAAAAGAAGCCAGATATGCTAAATGAAGATTTACTTAGTGATGGTACTAATGAAAATGACTCTGGATTTTGGGAATCTCTGAAATGGTAAAAATACTTGCAAGCCCTTCACTGTCTCTTGAATTTCCTGAACCTAATTTCTTACAACACAATTTTAGGAATATTTGGAATCAGTTTATATTATTTATCAATGTTTCTATTAAAGCCATAATACCACTGTTTGTAATAAGGACTAGTAGTTAACAGAAAGACATAACATGAAAGAAATCTTTTTTAAAAAAATTGAGCATTGCAAAAGGTTTTTTTGCCCTTGTTTTAGGGGGTTTACAGGAGGCCAGAAGAAAGAAGAAGTGAAACAGGATAAGGAAGATGTAATCAACATCTTTTCAGTGGCATCAGGGCATCTATATGAGAGATTTCTTCGGTAGGTCTAGAATTAATTTTACTCAAATTGTAAAATGCTGCTTATACATGGACATTTGCAGGATTGTTTTGTTTTCTTCATTTATTAGGTTTTGGAGTTTATTTTACACAATTCATTCCGTAGTGTTGGGATTCAAATTTTTTTAACTACCGGTTCTGTGGACGTGACTTGGTGGGCATGGTAGGGGAAGGATACTGTAAAATCTCCTGTCAGAGGTGGTATTTGCTGGTTCCCCTATCTACTCAAAATTTCCGCTACCAGTTCTCCAGAATTGGTCAGAACCTGCTGAATACCACCTCTGTCATTCCGATAAATAAGAATAATTTATGGATGAATACCATTGTAGAATTGGAAGGGGACAGTCTGTTTCAAAAAAGATCCAGAGAAAAAAATCCACAGCATCCATAGAAAGATTGTTGTACAAATCTTCCCATCAAAAAGTTATTTCTTATATTAAAATTAAACCTATATATCTGCAATGTATACCTCTTATTTTGATTCCTAATTTCTAGTTTCAGTAGCAGTGGAAAATTGCTTTTCACCATTTTCCCTGTGGCACCCTTTTAAGAACTGAAACAACAATATTGTATAGGTTTTATTTTAGTATGATCCATATGTACCTTGGCTTTTCTTGTTTCTTATTACTAAGGCAATGCTCTTTACTGGTTTCACTATTTTGTGCTTATACTTGAATTAGTATTTATTTTAGAGTATTAAGACATTAATTCTGCACTCACTCATGAGCTTTTGTCAGGTGATGTTGAGAGGCTTCAAGACGCCCACTGTTCATTTTTAACATACATAAGTACTGATATTCCTCTCTAATGGGCCTTCAGTGGAATTTCATAAAGCTTTATAACAATTGATATCTGACTCAAAGAATAAAAATCTTTTTGAATTTTTCAAATAAAGCAAGTGCTAGACTAGATTTAAAAAAAACAACTTATCACAATCTTTTAATGATGTGTTTTAAATTAGCAACTACTCTTTTTAAAAACAATTCCTCCCCCCATCTGTCAACTGTGCATTTGCAGAAATCCAAAATACCTAGCCTAGAAACCAAGAGGTGTCAGTTAAGACTTAACATTCTAGGTGTGGCACTGACTATATGCTCACAAAACCAGAAAAAAGTTTTCCTGCCTTCATATTTGCACCAAGTCTTTTTCAGCAATCTTAATTAAATTCTTACTAATCTGTTAGAGAGTACCCAGAAAGTTGTTAGAGATCCCTATCTATTTTCAGCTTATACCTATTCTTAAATTATCCAGAATCATTCCAGCGAATCAGAAAAATGATAATTTTAAAATAATGTGTAGTGCTTCATTTGGATAGACTAATTTATATAGTCTCATTCAGCTGCTGATACAGCAGTGCTAATGGGAAATCCTACAATCTGGTCTGTTTTCATTCTTTACAGCCCTTTGTTCAAGAACAGCTTAAAGCAATTAACTATATACCTTTTAAAGTACAAGTTTTATCTCCTTCCGGTGCTCTCTTAAGATCGTTTGTTAAGATTTTTCATAAATTTGCAATTACAGTTACAAAATGGGTGAAAAATAAAACATAAAGGCTTAAATTAGTTCTAGATTTTATTTGTTGTAATTTTATTTTATTTATTTATAATATTTGTTATATTTCTTTTATTTCCTTTAAAAGCATAATGATGCTATCCGTGCTGAAACACACAGAGACTCCAGTGAAATTCTGGTTTCTGAAGAATTATTTATCGCCCACAGTTAAGGTTTGTGGAAGAAAAGAAGTTTTCTATTTTATCTTTTTAAGAATGTAATATTGATTTATTTATTTAATAATAATATATGGTTGCCCATCTTCCAAATCATAACTTAGATGGCTCACAGCAATAGTAAAAAAAGACAAAAAAAACCCCAATCACACACACAAAAATATCCTGGTACCCTAAACCTCAGAAGACAGAATTGGGTTCCAGCCTCACCCTGTCCCAATACTTGGGAGAAAGCCAGAGTTATAGGTCTGGTGGATCTGGGAGGGGAGAGTGTTCCGTATAGCAGGGCCACTATTGAGAAGGTGCATTTCATGGGTCCCACTTGATGAAAACATTTGAGAGAAGGAACCTGGAGTGTGCCCATCCTATCCAGCCTGGTGGAATAGGCAAATATACCTAGGCAGAAGCAGTTCCTCAGTTAACTTGGCCCCATCACAGACAGGGCTTTAAGCGTAATAACTAGCATCTTGAATTACACTGGAAAGAAACTGTAGGTCAACTCAAGTCAACAACAGGGTTGTAATATGGACAAACAAAACTGCCCAAACAATCACAGGCAAAGTAGTGAGCTCAACCATAAGCAACTTGCTTAAAAAGCAGAAATGCTTCTGCTTTTGCTTCAACAGAACATTCAATCCATAAAAAACAAATTCTCTGTATTTCAAGCAACTCATCTGCTAGATCTCTTTTCTAAACTCCTAATGTCCCTGACTTCTTTTTCCTTTTCATATTCTTGTCTGTATCCTAATATCTTTAACTATTCCATGTTCTGTATTTTCTTTCCATGGCCGTTTCTCATTTTTTTTCTAAACAGCCAGGTCTCCATCCATTCATTTTTCCCACACTTTCCCACCTGTTTTTATTTAATTATTTCAGTTTGATAACAGGAAGTTAGAATGGTTATGAGGAGAAAGTAAGAATTTGGACCCAGGTTGTAGGGAATCTCAGCTAAAGAATATAGCTAGCTAGAATGCAATTAGTCTGGAGATATATGTTTAATTTAGGATGTGGCTCATTTATTGCTAGAACTAAAAGCATATTCCTAGCTATTTTTTTCCACAGAGAATATCAAATAATGTTAGAAAATGTAGTCCATTCACTTTCCTCAAACTGGAAAATAAATCACATTTTAGAACCATTGTTAGAACTCTTGTGGGAGGAGTACATTGACAAAGATGAAAAATATGTCATATTTCAAACACATATTAACATGCATATACATGTACACACACGTGTGTGCGCGTGCACACACACACACCTTGTAAGCAGGCTCCAGATCTATTCCTATATATACTATGTATACGTGAGTAGCTTCCCTACAAGCCAAAAATGGTTTCTCTACTGTATTTCAAAGCAATAATAAATCGTGATGGGAAATGAAATTGCTAGTCATTAGAAGTGTAGATCAAATACCATTGTGGGAATGAGCTTAATTCTAGTGAGTTGGAAGAAAAGCTTCTCTTATATTTAATTGCAGAAATTTTCCCACTTTCTCTCTTTCTCTCTCTCTCTCTCTCACACACACATACCCCTTGCCAGCAAAGATAACCAAGAATAATTTCTTTGAGAATAATGCTCCGCAGGAAGGAAAAATATCTTGTGGATATGTTCCAGTGTACTAAAACCTCTATTCCTTGTGGTGGTTGTTTTGTTCCAAGTTAAAAATTCTCTTTGCTAGGTAGTAGAAAGGACAATACACCAATATATCTTAATTTCATCTACTTATAATCATTTTTTCCACACAAAAGTCTTTACTTACAAGAAATGTAGGGATGCAAGAAAATTAAACTTGGCTGGTAATCAGACTTAGGCAAAATGTGAAGATTCCTGCTTGCATATTTACCATTGTTTTTCATAGCCAAATATCTGGCTTTGTTAAGAATAATGTAACATGTTCTTTATGGGTTCTTTGGTAATTTGTATTAGAGGTTCTTAGGACAATAACTAACATTTTGTTCCAGGAATTCATCCCATATATGGCTAAAAAGTACAATTTCCAGTATGAGTTTGTCCAATACAAGTGGCCACGCTGGCTTCACCAACAAACAGAGAAGCAACGTATTATCTGGGGCTACAAAATTCTTTTTCTGGATGTGCTTTTCCCCCTCGCTGTTGATAAATTCCTTTTTGTAGATGCTGACCAAGTAAGTGGTTTTGAAGACTCAAATGTTATTTATTTTAAAAAGAATGTCTGAGGTGTCTTTTTTTAGCTAGGGCACCCTACAACTTATATTACAAATTTAAAAATAATTTACAAACTTTGTAAGTATTCATAAGTCAAAAAAAAAAAGCTGATAAATGTAAAATCCCTTGAAAATTAAATGGGATAAAATGATTTAATTGCACAGTTAAATCTAAAGAAAGAAACTACATCTCTAATTTCTTTAAAAAGAGTGTTTCACAATTTAAGTGCTAGTATACAGAGAGCTTTGTTCACTGTTCTCATAAGTTATCCACTGTTGATGGTGAGACATTCACAGGTGTATCGAAACAGACTCATATAAGAATTGAGATCTAGGATCCAGAATGTTTAAGGCTTTATAAGATCAGCCTCTTGGATACATGCTTGGAAACACAATGGAAGCCAGTGCAATTGGATCTAGAATAATAATTAAACAAAAGCACAAATCAGAAAACAGTCTGGTTGCCACTTTTCACAATAACTTCAGTTTCCAAAACCTCTTTAGCATAAATCTACATGTAACACAGCTTGTAATCTGAGTAGTGATTAAGGTATTGATTGCTATGGCTAGCTCCAAGATGAGCCACAAATAAAAGATGACCCACTATAGGGCCACCTGATCCTTCATAATTGGTACCAAATGACCAAAGCTACAAAAACTCAATCCTGCATTAAATCATCTACTGACTAACAGTACACTTGCCTTAAGCCATTTCTGATGGAGTATTGTCTGCTTCCTACATTAATGATTTACATAGACTTCTTAATGACAAGAAAATGATGAGACCTGACCTCAGAATTCATGATGGTTTTTAAGAATAGGTAATAAGAGTATCTGTTAGGATTCTTAGGGAAATCCTAACAGATCAGTGGGATAATATTCCCTTTAGCACCATCTTTTAGGAGATAAGGGACACGATGGCTTAGTGGCTAAAATGTTGAGCTCGTCAATCAGAAGGTAGACAGTTCAACAGTTCAAATCCCTAGCACCACATAATGGAGTGAGCTCCTGTTACTTGTCCCAGTTTCTGCCAAACTAACACTTTGAAAGCATGTAAAAAAATGCAAGTAGAAAAATAGGGACCACTTTGATGGGAAGGTAACAGCACTCCGTGTGCCATCGGAGTCATGCTGGCCACATGACCACAGAAACATCTTCGGACAGCGCTGGCTCTTTGGCTTAGAAATGGAGATGAGCACTGCCCCTAGAACCGAAAACAATTAGCACACATGTGTGGGGGAACCTTTATCTTTATCTTTAGGAGATAGTGCTGAGGTAAGATCAGAATTAATGCACCAAATTTTCATATTTGGTACATGCCAAAGAATGGCACCATATTTGACAGATCTTGCAAATGAATATACAGTAATCTCCCGCCTATTTCCATGAAGGTTGTATGTCATATCCTGGACTTCTGACATTTATTATTTTCCCCCTATAAAACTTTAAACTTGATTGCCTTCATTAATTTTAGATTCTTTCTCAAAAAGGAAATACTAAAAATCAGCATATAGTTTGCTGTGTGATGAACAACATTTTTCATCTGTACTGATCTAGTGCATAATAGTCACAAAAAAGTGTAATGGAAAGGAGTGGTGATATGAAAGCCTCTAACTTGCAAGCAAGCTCTCAAATGATTGTGGTTAAACAACAATTGCTGTCAGACTAAACATTTTAAATGTTTGTGATCTCTAATAAGAACTGATACAAACTCATTTCTGCTGGTGTCTGTCACTTGGCTTCACCTAAATCTACAGGCCCCTTTAATATACTTAAATAATTTAATTTTTCATATTAAAATGTATTAAATTAAATCAATTGATTAAACATATGTACCATTCTATGGTTTCAAGTTGACTTTTGTTTTACTACTTGTAGTATATAGACTACAAACGGAGATAATGGACATGGTTCCTTATTCCTCTCCTGAAGGCAGTTCCAAGGTTGGGGGCTTATAATAGTATTTTGGACATACCCTTTCCCATAAAAGTCCATATATTTGGGTTATAGGTTTTGGGAGTGGATGGGAAAGCATTGTTGCCATAGATCATGTTTAAGAGGAAAGTGGATAGATTGAGATCCAAATTCTACATTTCCTATGCAATATGTAAAATTTTAAACTGAACTATTTTTTCTTTAGATTGTGCGTACAGACCTAAAGGATTTAAGAGATTTCAACTTGGATGGAGCACCTTATGGTTATACACCTTTCTGTGAAAGCCGCAGAGAGATGGATGGCTACCGATTCTGGAAGTCAGGATACTGGGCAAGCCACTTGGCTGGAAGAAAATATCATATCAGGTGGTACCTTTACACCCCAAATACTTCTGATGTATTTAGTCTGAGAGTAAAGAGTAAATTTATTTTAAATATTACAAATAAATTCCAATCTGAATTTATTTTGTATTTTACTTATTTAGTGTATAATTCAGATACAAGTGAATCTAACAGCTGATTTTTCTCTATTCTTAGTGCTCTTTATGTTGTAGACCTAAAAAAGTTCAGAAAGATAGCTGCTGGAGATCGACTCAGGGGACAATATCAAGGACTTAGCCAGGATCCAAATAGCCTCTCCAACCTTGATCAAGTAATTATATCTTTTCATATATATGTGTGTGTATACTTCCAATCTTTTGTTCAAAAGAGATGCAAATTTTACAGTAATATTGCATTGTTAGAGAATTTTCCCTCATTCCCTCACAGATATCAGATTCTAAAAATTTAAGTTTTTGCAGACATATTGCTATTTTCTGCAAAATCAACCTTTAGAAACTTGTGGAATGGGCATTCACCTATAAAGCTTTCTAGGATACAAACATAAGATAGGTTAAGAATAACAAATATTGAGGAATAAAGTTAAGGAAGATAATATTTTGTGAAGAGAATCATCAATATGCATTATGGTTACTAGTAGGTGTACAAGTAAGAATATGTATTAGTAGCATCTGGAGTATGGTTATAGGTCTGCAGGAAAGAAAGCCATGATAGAAAGGAGGCATTCACAAACTACTGTACCTTCCCATCCGCTCTGCCTACCTGCTGAAGCATATGGATGTAGCTGAAAGCAAATGTAATGCATCTGGGTTAGTCAAGCTGGCATCCTTATTCTTGATTCAGCATCTTACTGGTTTCAGTTTTCTCAGGACTTTTGCCATAGGGCTGAAATCCCAAACCCAGGTAAGAAATCTGCTCCTTCATTTCTTAATATTCTGAGGACTTGCAGCCAAGGCTATAGGAGAAAAATAAACATCCATTTGTTTCTTCTGGCTAGAATTCCACCCGCTGCCTCTCACTGCAAGAAGAGAAGTGCTTTATAGCACTCTAGAATATATGACTTTCCGAAGTATAATCCTTTAATCTGCTATAGACATGCAGATGAGCTGTAGTTGCCATTTGTTAAATGCAAGGTACAATAACTCAATATGATTTAAGAGCTTATGGAACTCTTCAATGATATGGTTGCAGATGAGGTAGGCTCAAAGGTAATTAATGATAAATGTTTTCCATTGATGCTTGGTCATTTCTAGCATGCTCATCCTAAGGTTCTATTGTTTTATGTATTCTGTGCTCTGAGAAATACAGTGCCAGTGTATTCCTCAATATAATTGCTTGCCCGAGGGGATGTTTTGTTGTTTTTCAAATTTGGTCAGCAGACAATTTTTTCATGTTTGTAATCCATTTGTAGAGGATTAATTTTAATTTATATGCAACTGTAATGCAATTGAAAAGTTTTTTTAAAAAATGTACAAAGAAAGGGAACTGTAAATTTCTGTTTTATAGGATTTGCCCAATAACATGATCCATCAGGTCCCCATTAAATCACTACCACAAGAATGGCTTTGGTGTGAAACTTGGTGTGATGATGCTTCAAAGAAGAGAGCAAAGACTATTGATCTGGTAAAGTGTCATGATACTGTGTGTGGAGGGGAAGGTTATCTGGTGAATAGGAGTTCACCAGGCCTACCATGCGGCCATTTAGAAAACCTCCAGTAGGAAAGAGTCCAGCATATTTTTTGGCAGACTGTTCCACTGTTTCACAGCTCTTAGTTTAATGATGTTCCTCCTTATATTCACACTGAATTGTCTTTCTTTTAATTTCAAGCCTTTTGTCCTTGTCTCAGTTTCAATGGGTCCTGCCTTCTGTTGCATGTGGCAGCCTTTCAGATATTTTTATACCCTTTAGTTTTCTCTTTTGCAACCTAAACAACCTCTGATTTCCTTAACTATTCCTCAAGGCAGCTCTTTGGTAAACCTACACCAATATTTCCTTGTTGAAGGCCAGTGCCCAGAAGAGTACATCAAGTATAGTCTGGCCAGCATAAAATACAATGGAATTACTGTCTTCTATGAACTGGACACATACCCTTCCAATTCTGTATGAATCTATGCTTGATTCCCTTCCAATTCTGTATGAGTCTATGCTTGAATTTAAGTTCTCAAGTTCTCTCAGTAATTTTTTTCCTTATGTGTCCCCATTGCCATTGATGTATGTGTTATATTGCAGTGTAATAATCCAATGACAAAGGAACCCAAGCTGCAGGCAGCAATGAGGATTGTCCCTGAATGGCAGGATTACGATCACGAAATTAAACAGTTATATAATCAATTCCATCAAGAGAAGGAGTCGGGAATACTAATTACAACAAATGAAACTGAATCCCAAAGTCAGAAAGGTAATTATTTTTAAGGCATTCATTATTGTAAGAAATATCTACAGTATTTCCTATAGAAATAAGAAGATACATGATTGTAAGAAGATAGAAAGGGACAAAAGCCATTGTGTCCCCATTTTTAGAGGAGAACTTAAATGTAAACTGCATACTTCAAGAACTGGTCATATGTAACTTTTTGAGTCATTTTTAACGGAATAGGCATTAAACAATTACCTGTAATTTGATCTCAGTGAAAATCTAGAAATGGAACTTTTTTCTATCTTAATATTGTTTATAGATAGTCCTTGCTTAATATCCATTCATTCAGTGATTGTTATGATGGCACTGAACAAGGGATACTTATGACTGGTCTTTGTAGTTGTGTCCCTACATTCACATGATCACAATTGGTGGGCTTGGCAATTAACCCGAAATTGATGATCTTGTTGCATCCCACTGTGACATGATCATCCTTTGTGACTTTTATTGCTGGCTTCGGACAAGCAGAGTCAATGGTGAAGCCAGCAGAGATTGCAAATGGTGATCAGCTGACTGCGGAAAATTGCATCAACGCAGGATTTGCAACAGGGCTGCAACAATTGCCATTGTAAACTGGTGTGGTCAGAGGATGTGCCCTACAAACATTTCATTTAGTGACCAATTTCCAAGTCCGAATTACTATCAGTGTGAGGACTATCAGGAATATTATTCATGAATAAATTGTATAATTGTCCATTTAGGAATTTGAAGTTTTTTTCTGAAAACCAACCATTCTGCATTTTTCTCTTTATTAGTTGTAGGTAGAGCTGTTGTATGATTTAACCGTGTTTGTTTTCCAGTTGAGACTTCTCTGTCAGAACTAGGGAAATGTAATAGAAAGAATAGTATTCCTATTTATTTTATCCTTTTGCCATAACAATACATTAATTGCCAGACCTATTAGTGGTATTTAAATGATATGCAGTTATTATATTTGTGCTCTTCATATTTACCTGCATATTTCTCTCTCTCTCTCTTGTTTTTTCTACAGACACGCTATTGCATGGAGAATTATGATCATGGTGACATACCAAGTGAGACTATTTCATAGACACTTTTTCTATCAAATACTAGTTTTTCTTAATACACTTGCAAAACTGCTGAGTAAAATGGAAGGTATGGGTCATACATATTAATTCAATTGAGTCTGACAGATTGAATGGGAACTGGGTTATTTGAATTAGCTGAACTGATTTTCTTTGCACCTGTGAGAGATTGAAGAATCTACAGAAGGATATGGAACTTGAGTAAAAAAGAAGTGTGGTAAAAAGCCTCTTTTACCAGCTTTTGGCCAAGTCTACCACGTTATGCCAATCTATGTCAATACGACTCTACAACTTTCTTAGAAGTCCCAAGAAAAGGTCGCTATCTAGAGGATGAAATATGGAGAATACACAGGCATTTCCATCATTTCAAGATGCTGAAGTAGAGATTGCTCTTTCAGACTTTCACAGGGATTTTTATGATATTTTGGACTGATTAATGCAGTCAAAATCAAATGGATTTTTTTTATCATAGCCTTTGTCCTAATGGGAAAGTCACAGTTCTTTATTTAAATCTTACATTGTGAATATCACCTCAGATAACTCATAACTGAGCAAAAATGTCAAAGCAATCCACAACTTTTGAAATATATATTTGCAAATGTGTATTTTAATGCAGACTTTCTGTGGTACTTAACATCTTTTTCCACTGACAACTTAAAAGGACACTTCTTTCCAATTTATTGAAAACTGCAAAATTATTAGGGCATTAAGACTGCTGTAATTTGTCATCATTCACTGAATGTACTTTTTGTTCATGAAAATCTGTGGAAACTTTTTGATTATGTAGATTTGATAAGTTTATTTTTTTTCCTCAAAAAAAGCAATGTCAGGTGAATAAAGCCTTAGAGTTCCTATATTTTTTCTTTAATTCTTCTCTTGTGGATCCAATATTTGTAATAGTTGTCTTGTTTTTACATATAATATATGCACAACTTTCTGGTCAAATTTTCAATTGTACAAACACATTTATTTAGATGTAAAATGGTATTTAAGGAATATCCAATCTTGTAATGATCCCACTTCCTCACTTGTAATATTTTTTGTTACTGCTTTTCAGATGAAATAAGCAACTTTTGTAGAAAAACATTATATTGTGGATATATTGAATGATTGCCTGCAACTTTGAAATGGTTTCAAATATTTATAACTTGTTTTTTAATGTAAAAATATCCTTTGCTAGAAGGATTAGCATCAGAAAAACCCACCACCAGATAAAATCTAAACTGTGAAAGAAAAAAGTGTAGAATTTAAAGTGCAATCTTGTAAAATCCAAGCATCGTAAAATTGTATTATAATGCAAGGATACACTATGGTCCCTCTTTTGAAAAGTCATGTTTTGGTTTGTGTTGAAATGTTTAATAAGCTGATACATTAGTCCTCTCTTGCTAACCACTTAGTCAACAACCATTCAAAGTTCGGCCACAATTGAAAAAAGACTTATGACCAGTCCTGAAAGTAGCAGTTTTGTGGTGTCTCTATAATCACACAGTTGCGATTCAGGTGTTCAGGAACTGGCACACTTTTATTTATTTACTTGTTCATTTTTATTTATATCCCACCTTTATTATTCTAACAAATAAGTTACAAATAAGGCGGTGAACATATCCAGCACACCTTCCTCCTCCTATTTTCCCCACAATAACCACCCTGTGAGGTATGTTAGGCTGAGACAGAGTGACTGGCCCAAAGTCACCCAGCCGGCTTTCATGGCTTTCATTTATGATGCTGCTTGTAGCATCTTGCAGTCATGTGATTGCCATTTGCAACTTTTACAGACTGCTTCTGACAAGTAAGGTCAATGGTGGAGCCAGCAGAAAATTAAAAGTTGCAGATCCATGATGTTCACTTAACAATCACAGGTGATTTGTTTAACATCACAGCTTACCAATTGTGGTCAGAACTGATGTCATGTGACATTTCACTTTACAGCAGTAGTGGTAATTCAGCAGGTCCTGAACAGTTCTGAAGAACCAGTAGTGGAAATTTTGAGAAGCTTGGAGAACCGGCAAATGACTTTTTTTACTAGTAGTAAAAAAAATTGAATCCCACCACTGCTTTACAGCCACATCACTTAGTGACAGAGTTAGTAGTCCCAATTGCGGTCAGTTGTTTTAGAACGGCCTTTCTCAATCTTTTTATCCTGGAGGAAACTGAAATAAATTTCAGATCTCAAGGAACCCCTGCATAAAGTCATGCATACTCCAATGCAGTATATTTCTAACCTACAATCCACATTTTACAACATTTACAGCAACATCAAAGCTGCAGGCTGGCACTGAGTTGTGGTATGTGAAAATTCTGATTGCTCACTGTGTGTGGTGTATAAAGTCCAAAAATGATTTGGCTTTTTTTTCAATCATGAACCTATGCAAAATTCCAGTGTTTTGTGGAATCCCAATTGATAAAGACTATTCTCGAACAAGAGCGAGCAATTGTTACAGTCAAAAGTTGCACTTGGTTTATATTACATGCAGACTACAAATAATGTATTAGTAGAAGAATAACATCATAGGAGAAGGGAGACAAATGAATATTCAGCTTTCTTGTGTTTATTATATTTTTAATTTTACTGAGGGTTGTATAATTAACATGTCCTAGGTTTAATTCAAGTATTTTACATAACTGTTCTTCAGAATTTTACTGCCAGATTTTTGATGTCGGATGAAGAACCACCAGTCACAGACTGCTCCCCCTGATCCTAGAATACAATCTTAGGTGAAAATTACATAGTATTTTCTAAAATATAGGTAATATTTTAGGGACATGGTAGTTGTTTGGAAGGAAATCAAATAGCTTCTTATATCGTTTCCTTTAGTAACCCAATGTTGATACATAGTTTAGCAGCAGCAACTTTTGTGCTTTAATGCCACTAATTATTATTTTGTTTTGTGAATTATTCAAGGGTACAATGCCAGTACAATGTTCTTTGATGAGTGAAGACTGTCCTGTTGCTTATAAAGTTAAATGGCTTCCACTGTTTTCCTAAGATCCTTTTTCTTTTCTTTCTTTTCTCTTTTCCTCTTTTACTTTGGGTATTGAGGGATCAGATCTTTTTTGATTGTCATAATGAAAATATCTTTAGAGCTTTCAGAGCAATATTTTCTGTCCAATTTTGTTATTTTCTTAGCAATTTTTTTTACCACTTAGTTGCTCTACTAATGGCATTTACTTTTAGCATCATATGATATCGCAGCAGTTTTCATGCTTGCATTTTTATAACATTCTATGTGTGGGCAGCTTCTTCATCTCAGTTGCTATTCACAGTAGATTTCCTGAATAGCCCATACTTTGAGCACTGAAATCTGGAACAATTGTTATAAGTTAATGTCCTCAGGATTGTGTAGCTTTACCATTTCTAATTCTGACAACAGTTGCTTCTGACAATACTCCTAATTCTACAATTGCTGAGATGTCCAAAGTAGATTTTGAGGAAAAATGCACTATGTACTGGGAGATAGGAAAAAAGAAATTGCTCTCATCCGTATGCCATTTGTCTAATGATAAAGGAAGAAATTTTAGAAGACATTTCTATGCTCTCCAAGTGCCAATGAATATGTGAAGGTGTGGTAAAAGCTGTGTGTTTTGACACTGACTCAGTCCTCAGTCCTGAATCCAAACATCCAGTCTGGGATGATTGACTTTTCTTTAGGGATAAGGGCTTGTTTACTCACTAACATCTTGGTTAAGGGGCAAGCACTCAAGACAATGATTAAAATGATGCATCTCTGGTCTTTGAAACTGTTCTGTTGATCTTAATACTAAAAGTATTTGGAAAAGTCAGTTGTGGCATTTATCCCTTCATCATGTACTTTAACAATTTCTAAAGTCACTCCAGTCTCCTTTTAATGTTAATGAGAAAGTTATTTTGAACCTCTGATTTGTCCTTGTTAGATGAAATACTTGTTAATAGCAGTGTGAATCCAAGGTGTTGGTGGATAATGTGCACTTTGGTTAATTCTCCTCATATGATCTTGGTTCATAAAATTTTGTACTGAGACCAGATATTTTGCTTTTTACATCTTAGGGCTGTGTACTTTGAACAGTCAGGTGATGGTTGTAGCTACCCATCCTCATCCAATTCATTCTGATAAAAGTAAATGTCTGCTATCATTTAAGAGTCCAAACTTCCCTCAACACCACCAGAAACACATCTATTCATGCCATAGTGACATCTTCAGTAACGGACACACATTCCATTGAATGAATTATGCAGAATAGCTACCTGGACACAGCCATTAATATTTGTAGTGCACAACTAGATGAATATACAAGTACATGAGATAATCTTAACTGTGGAGTGTTTTAAATGGCACTGAGTATATGCAAAACTCAAGTGTACAAATTCATAAGTGACCAGTTTAAGATCCTTAGTTTTAAATGAGTAACCAGTTATCAGCCACTTCTAGCCCTTCTCAATCCTTAGTAAACTTACAGAGACAATATTTTCCAGCATTAATATTTTGTTTTAAAATCTGATTGAACTTAATATCATACATTATTTTAGATAACAAAACTGTCAGTATCCTGGTCAGTATCTGGATATAAAACATTTAAAAAGAGTATTACTTCTTATTCTAATGATCCAAATTTTATGGTTTTTTTTAATGCTGCTTAGGAGTCTGAGAAGTACATAATACATCCCATCTGTTATTGCCTGCAAAATAGGAAATGGGTATCTTTAAATTCTCCATACAGAAAATAAATGCAGTGTAAGTAATATAGAATGGAATATGGCACACTATAGTATCTCATATTCAAGACAGAGTTTTATCTTCATTTTGTAAAAGTGGAATAAATTCTCTAAAGAAAAGACTTTAAAACTGCCTTGCAGATTGTTTTTTGTTGTGTAAGCAAGCATTTAGCTCTAGATTAGTTCTGTCATCTTCATACTATTATTTGTAATGTACAGCATATGGAAAAATAAGCACTGAGGAAAATGAATTTGTCATGTCAAATGTATGATTCAACATGAAGATTTGTGCTTATCCTAATCAGAATGATATGATGAAAGTCTAAGTGTCAACAGATATTCAATTTAAAGATTTAAAATTCTTGAATGAGCTAGGAGCTTCACAATTTATACTTTCCAAAATTGAATTATGATTTTTATGTACTTAGTGCCAAATGAATCATAAAATATAATACATTTTTTAAAAGGTGACACTTGGAAAGCTTTAATAAATTTGTTTTAGCTACTCTGAAAGCTTTATCTACCTATAAACAAGATACAGCATATATCCTGTTGTGAATATATGGTGTCAGTTTTAGCAAAATGAAAACGGTAATATTTGAATTGAAAACTGAATTGAAGCCAGTTTTCCCCTTACCCTTACATTACAATTATTATACTCAGATCAGATGATGTAGAGGTCATGATGGTTTGAATTATTGTTTCCTAACTTTAGCAGCTCCCAGAAAAGTGGCAGATAAAAATGCCAATTTTGAATACTTCCTGTCCTTCCTACCCTTTATTGGCTCTTAGCTTCAAGAGAGGAACTAGAGCAGGGTGTCAAAGTCGAATTCATTGAGGGCCAATCAGAGTTGTATTAGACCTTGAGGGCTGGGGTGGGCCTGGCCAGAGTGGGTGTGGCCAGATTGACATCACTCGTGTTGGGGGTATCTGTGGCTCCCAAGAGCTCTGCCAGGGGACCTGTTTTCACAGACAGAGGCACAAAGGGCTGATCCTTCACTGTTTCCAGGGTGACCCTGTGGGCCAGATCTAAGAACCCTGTGGGCTGCATCCAACCCACGGTCCATGAGTTTGACATCCCTGAACTAGAGCCTTTATAGTAAACGTTCTACTGAAATTTGGTGTTTAGATTTTAACGGGAAAATAATGGCTTGTGAGTCACATGTTTAGGAAGAGTGATCAAGGATTAACAAGGACCTGAAAATGAATGGAAATATAAAAGCCTTGTTAGATCAGTTGTGGTTTTTATGAAGGATGGGCTATAGCTGATCCTGACTTCTGTACTTATATTAGTTACGTTTTATATTTATACTTGCTTATTTCCAAGCTTTTGGACTTCTAGGAAGATACTAGGAAAAATGTTTAATTAATGAAACCTATTGAATAAAAATAGAGGTTGGCTTCTAAAACCATTATTGTGTGATCGTTCATATTTGGTTTGTACAGTGCTTTGATTTCAGTCTAGAAAAGGTGCTTTAGAACAGTATTGTTCAATCTCAGCAACTTTATGATGTGTGGACTTCAGCTCCCATAATTGCAACATGCAGAGTGTTGGTCCACAGATTTTAAAGCTGCTGAGGTTGAGAAACACTGCTTTAGAGTATCAACATAGCATCTGTCTGCAACATTTTAAGCAGTTATATTTCTCCCAAGGACTGTATATGGCTTTTTAAAAATGTTGCAGACAGCTGCTTATATTTGCATGGAGATTGTAGAAAAACAGATCCTTATCCATTCCATGCTATTGAATATTTTAAAATGTAAACAATGTCTCATCCCTTTCCAAATTTCATTCAGTGTTTTTTAATATTTGTTTATTTTCCCTGTCACATTAATGCAAAGGGACATTTCATGTTTCTTCTTTATGCACATTTTTTAATAGGTGCTTATCTCTTGGAATTAAAATCTATTAAATCAGTGAAATAATAGTGTTTTGTTCCCTGTTTACCTAGAAAATGATCACTATCAATTTGAAATGGTTTTGTGTTAGAAATTCAAAATAATCAATTTTATTGAATACATTTGTCTCCCTTTGTAGAATGTTTCAGGACAACATAATGCATTAAAATTTAAATATATTAATAAAACCACAAGATAAAACACATTATGTTGTAGACATACAGCAATGAGTAATAGAATAAAAGCTAACCAACATTGTTAGTCACTTCGTCATTAAATCAGTTAAGGCAAGCCACAGAAATAACTTCATTGGGTTTTAGTTTGGACTGAAAAAGCTTCTTCTATGAGAAGCGAAACATCTTCAAGGAAAAACAAAGCCAGTTACCTTTTGAAAAAGTACCTTTGGGACAGGGTTTTATTTACTTAACAAATTTTTATAGCTATCTATATTATGTAACATCTCACAAATAACAATAAAATAGTAAAAAAAAAAAGCATGAAAGCCAACAAAATAATGCTCCAGCATCTCAAACACAAACCTTTCCACACATCCAAAAGAAAATTTCCAAGGTTTGTGGGAAAAGCCAGATCTTTACAGCTTTGGGAAAGCCATGGAGGAGGCTTTGGAACTCATGGGGAAGGTGTTCCAAAGGGCAGGGGAAGCTACCAAGGGGCAACTACCTATGTCCCATTGGATGATAACTTTGAAGGAAAGAGTGCTAGAGTGTGCCCAACCTATCAGTTCTAATGGAATTGACAGATGCCCCCATGGAGAAGTTACCCTGCAAACAGCCTGCATCGGTACCAAAAAAAAAAAGGTTTTAAAGTTGATAACCAGCACCTTGAACCACATCCAAAAAGAAACAAAGTCATTGCAGCTCTCGCAGCAATGGTGTGACATAGGTAAACCATGATGCAACCAGAACTGCATGTGCTGCTGCACATGAGACAGTTGTAATTTCTGGATGGTCTTGGAGGGCATCCCTATGTAGTCAGCACTGAAATTATTCCACATGGTGTGAATTCAGGATGTGAATGACTATGAGCAGGCCTCTCAATGCAGCAAATGATGCCACTGACACACAAGATTTATCTATATAAAATTCTCCCTAGTTGTGGTTGCCACCGGCTCTTTGAGCAAGTGCTGTGAGTTCAGGAGGACCCCAGTGAGAGTATGTAACCTGGGAAGAGTCAAAGATGGTATCTCACCTGAATCAGATTTAAAATATAACACAACTGAGTAAAACAAAGAAATTGGGAGTTTTTGAGTCATCAAATCCTTGGTGTCCCAGATCCAGGTAGACAAATCATTCAAGAAAAACTTTCTGTTTTTAGTTTGTATGTCAAATTATGATTGAAAACATGACTTAAAAGATAGCTTTCTAAAGAAAGAATAGCATTTAGTTCAAGGTCCACCAAGTGTTGTGGGCTAGGAGGCAGGCTTGACATATGGAGAGCATTGCCACATGTTGTGATGTAACTGTTGGGATGGATGTAGTCAGTTACAAAATAGTATTTTTTTACTCAAAAATGTTGAGCCACTCATTTTCAACTTCTATAAGACATTTCCTTCATTTATCTCTTTTTCTGTGTATAAATACATACTTCACAAATTACTAAATTTACAGTGCATTATTATCCATTATTTTATTAATTGGTGATGCATTTTGTGGCCATAGGCACAATCTTAAGAATCCAAGCTTTTTTTTTTTTTTTGAAAAGAATTTTATTAATTGAATTTTCTACATAACACGAACATAACATAACAACATTAAAAACATCTACTCTCATATATACTTCCGGTGTGTCGGTTGGTTCAACAGTTTTGTGCATTCATTTTTGTAGTCCAGTTGCAGTTATATTGCATAACAATTCATAATTATCAATCCAATCCTAATATTACTAAAAAAAAAAAAAAAGAAATTTTGTTTTGACTATACTTTTTAATCATTCATGCTTTGTGGAGATATTAATACTTTAAACATTTATTCTGATAACAAATCAAATAATCATAACAACATAAATCCTAAAAAACCCTTTATAAATATAGTATTAAATGTTCTATTATCGTATTTTATCAATAGTAGCCATTGATAAAAAAAAGATCCCACAAATTTCATAAAATTGTTTATCTTCTTGCTCTCTAATTTCAAATGTCAATCTACTCATCTCAAGCACATTCCAATATTTTCTTAATAATTTCTTCCTGTAATGGTATTTTCTCTATCTCCAATTTTTAAGCAAATACAATCCTAGCCGCTGTTATACATTTACAATCAGTATTTCAAATCTTATTATATGTGTCAGGTAAAATTCCCCAATAAAAAAATCTCTGGTTTCAAGTCTCTATGTGTTTCTTGTCATTTTTTCCAACCCACATGTGAATTTTAGTCGCAATATTTTCTGCATCCTCACAAGTCCACCACATATGATAGTAATGAGCCAGGTATCTGATGACATTTCCAACATTTTCAGATTTGTTCTTGAACATTCTTGCTATTCTTGTCGGGGGGAAGTGCCACCTGTAAAACATCTTATACAAGTTTTCTTTATATGCTGTAGACATTGTCATTTTATAATTTTGAGACCACCAGTTTTTGCCATTTCTCTAAATCAATCCCATATCCAAAATTCTTCCCCCAAGCATCATAGTTTCTTTAACTTGTTCTTCCTCTAACTTAATTCGCCAATAAATAACCATATAATTTTTTAATCACTTTCCTCATCAGTACCCCATCAATATCTTATCTAAATCAGTCTGTTTGTCATAAAATCTTCTCCGTTTTAAAATTCTTCATCATATCTTGAGTGTAATTGCGCATATGAAAACCAAATTCATCCTTATACCCTTGTTCCTCTAAGTTTTGATCGATTTAAAGTCACACCTTTTCATCTAAACAATTCCCCATATCTAACTGTTGTTTCTTTTTATAGATCATAGTGATAGGAACATGCTGTCAATAGTCGAATAAACAACTGGAATTTTCAAATAACATTGTTTTTTATCTTCTCCCAATTTAACCACAAAAGACTCCCGTATATAATGTCTTCTGAAATACCCCTGTGTTTTAGTTCCCTTGTACCAGAAAAAATGCATGCCAAGCCAATCAGTGAAATCATATCCTCTAATGTCAACAATCGCTATGCTTTCTTATGTTATCCATTCTTTGACCCACATCAAACTTGCAGGCTTGATAATACAGTTCCCATTAGGCAGGCCAAAACCTCCTCTAATTCTAGCATCTTGCAAAAGCTTTAACTTTTATTCTCGCTCTTTTTACCTGCATATAAACTTCAACATGAAGTTATTTAAAACCTTCAAAATAGTTTTTTCCAAGTCTAATTGGTATTGTTGAAAGGAGAAATAAAATCTGGGTAAATATTCATCTTAATGTTGAGATTTCTCCCTAATTAAATGACAATTGCAAGTTTTCCCATTTCTTCAAGTCTGTAATTATCTGTTGTTTGAGTTCGGTAATATATATTTCTCTTTAATGTGCTACATCTTGCTGTCAATATATCCCCAGATACTTAACCTTATTTGTACTTGGATTTTCCAAAAGATCTGTCAGTTCTTTCTTTGTATCAGTAACAATGTTTTTGTTAGAATCTTTGTTTTATCTTTATTATTTTCAAGCCAGCCATCTCACATATGTCTCATCTTTTCCAATAACTTTGGAGCTGTTTCTACGGGTCTTCCAAAATAAAAGCTAAAATCGTCAGCAAAAGCTTGTAGTTTGAATTCTTCTTTTTAATTTTCATTCCCTTTTATATTTATATCCCTAATATTTCTATTCAAACACTTCAAAGTCAATACGAATAACAAAGGAGATAGAGGACACCCTTGTCTTGTGCCTTTCTTATATTAATAAGATCTGTAAATTCTCCCTCCATCATTACCTTTGCTGTCTGTTTATTATATATGGCTGTCTATTGCTTGAAATAAATTTTCTGGCAAAACCCATCTGTTCAATAGTAATAACAAAATCTCCAGTTCACGTGTCAAAAGCCTTTTGAGCATCTAGAAATATCAAAGCCATTTGCTTCTCAGGATGAGCCTCATAATATTTCCAAAGTATCCAAGATTACTCTCATATTGTCTCTAATTTGTCTCTTTGGCAGAAATCCATTTTGATCTGGGTGAATAAATATTTAAGTATTTTTTCAGTCTTCCTGCTAAAATTGAAGCAAAGATTTTATAAATCTGCATTCAATAAGGAAATATGGTCTATAATTCTTAAATTTGCAACGGGTCGGCCTCCTTCTTTTGGAAAAGTGTAATATATGCCTCTGACCATGTTATTGGGTATCATCTTCTTTACATAACTTCATTCATAACTTTCTAACAATGGGATGCTGCAATAATTCTTGGAAATTTTTATAGAATTCTGCCGGAAAGCCCATCTGGACTGGTGCTTTCCCATTGTTTTGTCTCTTAAATGCTTCATTTAATTCCTCATTGTTAAATTACTTTCTAAACATTCCTTCAATCTCTTTAGGTATCTTCGGTAAGTTAACTTCTGTAAATACTGTTTAATTTCCTCCATCAATATTCTTCTGTTTATATAGTTGCCCATAGAAATCGTCGAATAATTTCCCTTTTTCTCCTTATTTACCACATAACAAAACTTGGCCTTGATTCATCTATTAGTTTCAATATTTTTCTTGATTCCTTCTCCTTTCTCAGTTTATATGCTAGCCATCTACCTGGTTATTTGCATCTTTCAAAATAATTCTGTTTAAATTTCTAATTTTTCTGTGCCAGTTTCTTCTTCTCTATTAATTCCATTTTATGCTTAATAACATCCAGTTTCAATTTAATACCTTTTTTCTGTCGGCATTTTCTGTAATTCTTTTCAAGCCTTCTATTTCATACTTTCCAAGGTCTTGGAGGCTTTGTTTTCTCAACATTTCTTTTTTCTTTTGTATCAATCTATGCAAACCTCCTAGGCATATGCCTTCATTGTATCCCAAAACATTCTGTATTTGAAGTATCTTCTCTTTTTGTTTCTTTAAAGAAAAAAAACCCAATCCTTCTCCATCATTTGTATAAAGTTCCTTTCTCCTATAACAATAGTCGTTGTTTAAATGTCCATCTCAGTCTTTTTTTTGTCCCCTTCACTTGTATTGTCATTGGACCTATGTGTCTGCCCAAGTAGTGATTTCCAATACTTGTTTCTAGAATAACGGATATTAATTTCTGTTGAGATCAATCATGATACTAATCTGGACCATGATAAATGCTATTAAGGAAAAAGTATAATGTTTAGCTTTAACGTTTCCTTTCTCTCCAAATATCTTTTCAAGGTTAATTCATACTGTCATTTAAAAAAAAAAGATCTGGGAGAACCCTTTCTAATTTGTTTTATTGTGTGTTTATATAGTCCAATTTATGTCCACGAATTCCATTTAAAGTCTCCCATCATAATTATATTAACATAGTCAGTCTAATTATTTCCATAATGTCAGTTTTTTATAGAAACCTTCTTGTTTATCATCAGGAGCTAAATTGCAATAGGAGTATTTTTCTATTATTGTCCATTATTTCTCACCATTTAATATCTGCAGTCTTCATACCGTTGTAAATCAGTTTTGCTGGATATCCTCTTTGTATGTAGAAGAACCACTTCCTCTTTTCTTACTGAGTCAAGAAGTAAATTATTTTCCTCACTAATTTTGGTTGTAACTAACAATGCCATGTTGTTTTCTTAATATGAAACTTCTTGTAAGCAAAAAATTATATTCAAAATTTTATTTCGTCTAATTTATGAAAGGTTCTTCCTGTCTTTTAACAGCTGAGTTAGAGTCCATTTTATTTATTCATATGTAATCAGTTTTTTTCTTCCATGATTATGCTTTTATTATTTAGGTCTAACAGCTCTCGTGGCTCTCACTTCATGTTGTTCTTTACTGTCTACCGTCCATCGCTACAACTCCTTGTCCTCTTTTTCAAATCTCCCATTGTTCCTCTCTGAAACTCCCTATTAATAAGAACCTTTTCTTCTGCCTCCTCTCTTTCTTCCAAAAATTCTGCGTAGAAATAGTTCTG
>BHFT01016841.1:0-10811 GCA_004320025.1 Laticauda laticaudata
CAAACGTCACAGAAAGATCCTTAAGACAATCCACACAGCTCACTTTCTCCCAGACAGTGTTAGCGGTCAACAGCTCCTTTCTCGCATCCTCAACCACGAGTCAACGTACTAATCGTCACGACACCATAACCAGGCATCCAGACGCAGCAGAGACCTAAAGATGCCGGGTAGAAGGCCTCCTTCCACCTGGCACAACTCTCATGCCAACACCCCGCTACTAAGCCAAGGCAGAATCTTCCACAGCGAAAGACTCTGGGGACCCTCAACAAGGGCAAATGGGGGACATGGGACAGCTGGGGAATGGGAGGCAAGGGCAAACCCTGATCAGGACACTGCGAGGATGTGCACCAGGAGCCCCACACAGAGCCCTACACAATGAAGGATAAGAAGCAAGAGCACGTCCTGAGCACGAGGTGCAGCCAACACTCCTCCAGCTGGCAGGCAGTGGAGTGGGGCCCATAATACAGGATGATAGATGATTAACGATGCTTCCTTCAGCCTGTCTCATCATCAACTGCGCGATGAGATTGGGCTTAGAAGTTATCAAGTGGGAACACAGCCAAATGGGCCATAACCCAGTGAACAGGGCAATTTACATAAAGAGCTGTGTACTTATGTTCACCAGTCGTAAAGATCAGATAGTCATCTGAGATTACATTGTTATTGAGATAATAGAAGGGCCATTAAGTGTGGCAACACCCGTGGGAGGGTGAACCAAAAGTCCCACTATGCTTACACTGGAGGTTTATTCTATCCCACAAGCACCCCGCTATTTACCCTCCCCAAAAGCGTTATCAGCAACTCCTTAAAGACCATAGCGCAACGACATAGAGCAGGACCTGCACAATGCTCACATTCCACACCTAACGTGTAGATACAGCTACACAGACCGGCGCCTGCACGAACACCATACGCATCTTAACCCATTCCAGCCACATGGCATCGCAAAGGAGTCTTAAAAGCCATATGTAAAAATGAGGGTTTCACATACAAGACCTCATTAAAATACATGCAATGGAAGACAGTGATCGGTAATCTATAGACAGAATAAACTCTATATAATGGAACACAAGCTGATAATAAAATGACCCAAGTCAAAATGTCCAAATAAAGTCCACCAGGTAGGCCCAGCCAGCCAGTCTCCTGGGGCACTTCAGCGAATTCCCGTTCTTGGCGTACTTCGCTAAGGTGTGACCCAGCCTACTCAGGGGATGAGGGTCCAGGTGCTGTGCGAGCGTGGGTGCTGCTGGCAGTGCTGGCTCTGAAGCCCACTGTGGTGCCTGTGCCCAAAGAGGACAACAAGGTTCAGCGGTAGTAGTGAGAAAGCTCTCGAACAGCCTGGCCTCAGCCGCCATGATGCTGAGCAGTCCTTCCAGACTCCAGGGGGTGTCACCGAGTACTGGATGACAAATGTATGAGATGCCTGGGCCTGAGATTGAATGGGGTGGAGGAAGGAGTAATAGTAGTGGGGCTGTCAGGTCTGGCAAGCTGTGTGAGGACTAGGCGTGGTTGGCAATTCCGGTGGCGTGGGTGGCATCGATGTCCGAAAGTGGCATCATTGGCATAGGGTGGCATCGAGTGGCATATCAAGTAGGAGAACTGTGGCATTACGAATGTACCCGATGACTCCGCTGCCTGGACTGGGAAGGGCTGCTGCCTGTGCTGCTGACCTCCCTGGAGCCACGTCAGCCTGGTAGGCGCTGCACGGGGCCTGTGGGAAGCCTTGGAAATAGGCGAGGGACAATACAACCTGGGGTGGAAGAGCAGACCTGGACTGGTGGAGATCCAGCAGGTTCCCATTCATGTGTACTGGTGAGGGTTGTGAAGCAGAATCTGAGTATGATCCTGTCCTTCACCACCTGGTATCTATATATATATGGGTTCCAGCATTGTCCATGAGGATTGGTTGGACATACGTGAGGAATCTGCAGTGGAGATCAGGAAGTCGGGGTTGGACCACGCTGAGAGAAGAAGATCTAATGCTTAGGTCCGGATGGTGTCCCTCCTGATCTCCGAGGAGGACGGTGGCTCTGCCCCTCCTGCTGTCTGGCTCTCTGCGCTTTCATGTGGAGTGGATGCTGGGCGGCGGTGGATTACGGCGGTTACGGTGTGTGACGCGAATGTCTCCTTTGTTCTCCGAGACTCTATTGCACCAAGGCGAAGTCTCCGCACGCCCTCCACCCACGGTTACAGTTACTAATCTTCCGTGGGTTTTCTGCCATGGCACGTCCACCAGAACTGCTGGAGACCAGGGGACTTCGACTCTCGGCCCCGAAGACGGCAAATGCTCTCAGCAGGCTGCCAGCAGAGAGAAGGGTAGGTGAGGTAAAATTGAGGGGACTCGCTCATCGGGTAGCGACAACCCCCCTCGGTGGCCGGATTCTCTATCCCGCCATCTCGCAGGAAGCCCCTAGGCATCCTGCGCCATGTACGCAAGTATCTTCTGTCTCGTCAGCTTCAACATAACCCGCAGCCTGGCCAGATTCTTCAGGTGCAGCTTCCCATACCAGTGTGCATGTCTTCACGCAGCCAAGGAGCACCTCCGAAGTGGTAGCCCATAACTCTCCGATTTCCCACTTCTCTCCTCCCAAGCAGCCAGCCTGCTCTCCTTTTGGTGTCCCGAGTCCAGGTGTCCCTTCCGCCACAGAATAGTCATTCTCTCTCCCGGCCACTCCAGCACTCATCCCGTGTTCCTCTCTTAACACAGAGTTTCCTCCTTATCGCCTTGTTCGCATACGCCTCTCCTCCTTCCTTTGGGCAGGTTAACTCACGAATGGCGCTCCTCATCAGAGGGGCTCCCTCAGGTAGGAGGGGCTGCATCCTCATACCACCCTCAACCAGCACGTACTATCAGCACAGCAGTGGATCATCATTCATTCATATCTATATTCCATATCATCATTCAATCACCAGTCAGTGATCATAATCATCTCAATCAGGCAGCAGTCAGCAGCAAGCACCAGCAGGATCTAGGCAGCAGCACCAGCAGCAAAGCACGAACGGATCATCATCAGCAGAGATAAGAAGCCCCTAGGCAGCGCCAGCTAAGACATGGGAGCGATTGAGCAAGGACCGCAGGAGCACAAGCAGGACCGCAGGATGAGCAAGAACCCAGGAGCACAATCGAGCAAGATACGAGTCAGCCGAGCAAGTTCCTGAGCATTTGAGCAGGACGCAGCAAGGACGCAGCAGGACCACAGGTGACCAGGAGCAGCTTCGTCAGAGTTAAGCACCAGAACAGAAGCACCACCGCAGGCCCTAGCAGCCGCCAGCAGACTAGCTCAGCACATCCAGAAGAGGCGAGCCCGAGCAGCAGAAGCCCAGGAGAAAGCAGAGTCAGGGATAGGGGGCAGGAGGGTGGCTCTGTTTCCCCTTGCAGGGATGGTCCGGAGGTTGTTGAGGCTTTCGCTTTCTCCCAATGGGTTGTGGGGTTGCTGGGCTGCAGGGAGGCTGGCAGGGAGGCTGGGCAGGCACCCAAGACTGGCAGGAAGGGCTGGACAAGGCTGGCAGGAAGCCTGGGCAGGGACAGGCAGGACAACGGCTGGCAGGCAGCGCTGGTTGGCAGGGAGGATGGAAGGCAGGCTGGCAGCAAGGCTTGGCCGGCAGGCAGAGAGCAAGGCTGGCAGGGAAGGCTGGCCGGAGCCTTGGAGGGCAGCTGGCAGCAGGCTGGCAGAAAGGCTGCAGGCAGGCATGCAGGCAGGGAGGGCAGGCAAGGACTCGATTGTATTCCCGGATAGCCAGGTCTTTCCTCTCAACGAATGCTTGGCCACGTGCAGCTGCTTTCCTTTAATCCACGTGGCTTACGCAATGCATCCCCCCGCATGCGCAATTAACGCTGGCATCCGTTCGGCTCTCTGCTGTGTATCCCGCTAGGCTTCCGCTACTGCCATCCGCTTCAATCCGCTCATGGCAATCTGCTCTGCATCCGCTGTATGCGTTCCGCATCTGCTTTGCTGAGGCCCCCCGGAAGCCCTGCGGAGCTGCCATCTCGCTCTCCCATCCGCTTCCATCCACCTGGGCTTCCATTCCGCATCCGCTTTCCAATCCGCCTTGCGTCTCCCCGAAATCCGTTCCTTTCCGTGTTATCCGCTCAGTTATGCAATTTTTGCCCACTTTTGAAGAGTGGATAACAATGGGATGGAACATTTTTCTTGTCTGTTGTGTCCTTTTTACTAACGTTTTGCATCCGTTGGGCAGTGTGACAGGGCCTTTACCTAGTGGAGATAATCCCTTTTGCCATTGTTTATTGGCAATGTTGTATTGTGGCTTTCTGTGTACAAATTTTAGATACAAATAAATCTATCCTGTATCCTAAAAACAGAAAGAAGAGTAACAGAGAACTTATTTTTTACTTGTAACTGTTATGAAGAATATAAACTACTTTTCTATATCTTTTTTCTTTCTTTTTTGTTTTTTCCTCTTTTTTCTTTGATTACTTTCTTTTTCTTTTTTCTTTCTTAGTTTATATTAAGTTTTGTATTAATTAGTTATCATTTTTTTATTAATTAGTTAATTAGTTTGTATTAATTTTTATCATTTTGTTAAAAAAATAATATGTAAATATGTAAATGTACGTGTGCATGTTTGTGTGTGTGTTAGTATTTTGTGAGTATTTGTTTTATATTAATTATAGATAATATTTGTATTCTTCAGTGTAATAAAAATAGAAGTAAATATTTGCTGTGCTTTGATTTATTGTTGAAAATAATTGTGTTGATAAACTAATGTCTGTTACTTCAGTGTTGGTTTCTTCATTAACTAGCAGAATTTATCTTATTTAGTATGGTTCATAATTGCTAATTCAAAAAAAGAAAGCAGGATTATCTTTCTTCCTCCCTCCCCCTCCCTCCCTCCCTTCCGCTCCCTCATAGATTTATCTGCTAATAATGAACTGTCATTACATAATGCAGGATTACATGTCTTGCAGAAGCCAAATGTGATTTCATAAAATGCCAATACTGCACCAAAAGTTGCTTCCAAAATGTAATCTTTGTGAGGGAATAATGACCAAATTGTTAAATAGATGGGATCTAATATTAACTATATTAAATCAAGTAGAAGCAAATTAAATTTAGTATATTGGATACATTTACTTGGGCTGGTAAAACTGATGATAATACTTTGCTTGTCCACTACGGCAAACCTTTCCACAGCTTTGTTCAACCCAGTCTTCAGTTTTGTTATTGGATAATAACCAGTTTTGTTAGATAATAACCATATAAAGCATAGCCTGAAGTAGAAAGTGAAGGAATTGTTCCAATTGTTATTTCAACATACCACCCTTTTTCTGACACCTATTTTATTGTCCCTAGTTATACCTAACTGAAAATTTGCACAATCCTTTCTAAAAACCTATTTTTTAAAAAAGAAATGAGAATGACAAATGAAGGCCCATTTACACAAAGAACATATAGTATTAAAGGCTACCCCAACTAGAAGACCTAAGAGGTGGATATATATGGAGCTGAGAATCCTGTATCCTGCTGTACTGAAGCCCAAATAGCTGGTGTTGGTAGGATTACAGAAGCCAAGAGCTTGGGAGGAAAGCCAGGAAATTCCACAATAATGACTCGAAAGAGATGACCTCAGAGGGCAAGAGGCACTTTCAGTTGGAAATAGCAGCAGCTGGCTATACACAAGAGCTGGAAATTACAGAAAGGAACCTAAAGAGAGTCATTAGGTCATCCCTGCAGTTCTTCTCATCCTCTTACACCTGCTGGGAAAGAAGAGGGTGAGATGGGAAGGGGGTAGGTGGAAGGGAGCACTTTATTGTGTGTGCTGGTGATTTATTGTCAGCAGGAAGTAAGAGACAGCTTCAGAATGCTTTAAAAGGAAGATGCTATGCTTACCCTTTCTGGAGTGAACTTGAGAATCTGGTCCAAAATAAAAGAGGCCACTTTAAAAAGCTATCCTTTATGGCTTCATACCATTCAATGATACTAATACTACATTTAAAACATGACATTAATATCTGGCTATTCATATCTCTCTATGAATAGATTGCTAAATTAATTATCTGTCATAGAGAACTCTTCCGTAATTAATTTATTTTCATTTCATCAGAATATATTCAACAATTTAGATTAAACTGAATTAGTCAGAGAAAGATGGACAATAAAGCAGTCATAATTCTACCTAATATTCCAGGGAAATAATTTATTAATGCAACACAATCATGATAACTCATATATCAGAATTACATATCTTTAAGAAACCACAATTAAATATCTTTAAAATTATAGTTCAGAGATACTTATTTATTGCTTAATCTGAATTTGAAATATTAAATCATCCCAAAGTTGTGGAAATAGTTTCCTAAAAAGTTGTCCTTCTGCTTTGTGTGTAGGAGTTACATTTTTCAGCAAAGCAGTTTTTTAAAAAATATTATTTACTTTTCACTTGTGAATTATAAGGTGTTGTGATCAATTCTGTCAGTTATTGAAATAAATGACAAGGAATTTACTTCTTTCTAAGATCTTGAACAAAAATTTAACTGAAATGTAGACAGGAGGAAGGGAAAGAAGGAAAGGAAGGAAGGAAGGAAGGAAAACCTGAGCAAACAAAAATATCTATTTTGGTTTAGGTATCTTTTTGTCAGGGGTGGGATTCTACTGGTTCTGATTGATTGGGTGAACCAGTAGTTCCAGTGATCATTTGATCCCGCCCACCAGCCTCTGCTCTTTCCTATGCCTTATTTTCTTGTTTTGGAGTACAGTTGATTCGCATGGCAGAGCGGTTTTGCTCTGTTTTACTCACTCGGGCTGTAGTAGAAGGTAAATATTATAGCTGAAAATGGGACTTTTTTTTTTTTAAAGGGTGATCACCTGCATGCAAAGCATGCGGCCACCAAACTGCTTGTTACGTCAACTGAATCACACCACTGTTTATTGTGCATAAATAACCTAGGATTTTGTATAACTCTACTAACATATCACCAGATATGCTGCAAATAGGATATTCATGCAATTGCAACTCCACTGATTTTCCATTGGCAAAGATATATTACTGGAGCAGTCAACATAGGCAGATAGAAGCATTGAATGTAGATGGCACAAGAGATATGTGCATTTTTAAAAAATTAACAGAAACTTTGCTAGATTAGATCCAAGGACCAATCAGATGTAAAATCCATTAAGCAGGACCACCCCCTCGCTCGTCTTCCTTAAGAATGATATTTAAAGACAACAAACTTCTAATAGTTGAAGTAACAAATGGCTATTGATTTTGTAGAGTATAGTTCGTCAGTTTACAGACATGATCATATTCCTTTGACAAAACAATTTATAACACATCCAGCTCTTCAGCAAGAGCTGTGTTGTTAATTTAAATTGGGGAAGGAGGATTAAAAAATTAATATCTACATTACATTGATAATACTGCCACCTATATTGCCATGAGCAAACATAGGACGTGTGTAATTCTGTACTTGGTCACACCTTATGTCCACTAGTATGCAAATTCCATACTGTAAGAACACAACTCAGATTTCACAGCACGCTGAAATTCCTCTATGGTCATGAGTTATCTACATATAGAATTCACAGTGAGAAATCTGGGGATAGGAAACCTCCATCAGATACTTGGCATACAAAGAGACTGCTTTGCATAATACAGACTGACCCTGCACAGATTTAAACCAGTAACTAGATTTTCCCTGTCTAGAACTTTATTGGAGTTATGCTAACATTTTATAATGTTCCTGTTGAGCAAGGCCAGCAAGAAAAAAAAAACATGCTATATTCCACAGAAATGAATCCTTGCCAGATATAACAACTACCCAATATCTAAATTATTGCAATGTCATTTCCTTTCCTTCAACAAGGGAAATCTGTACAGGTACACTAATAAATGGGCTCACCCTCCTATGCAGAGATCTTTTCTGTTGACCAAATCTCCTCCTCCTCCTCCTCTTCCTCCTCTGCTTTATTTCAGCTTTTCCCCAACACTCCATACTCTTTCTGACAATTTTAAATTTGCAGATCTAATTCATGTGAGGAGAAAATAGGCTGAGGAAAAACATTTTATAGATCAGTCTCACCTTTTTGGAAATTCAGTTGTCCTGACATTTTCATACAAAGTCTTAAAAGCACTAGATATTAACGATCACTGCCATCCATAACTTTTCCCAAAGCAAAACTTTAGCCTAATTCTACTTATGTCAAACAAGCTGAATAGTTCCAAACTTTGCATAGGAGATGGGGGACATAAACAAATTAATGAATAAAATAAATTTAATAAATACACTTTTCCAGTTGTAAAGCAGAATAACCATAATAATAAGCTTGAAAGTGGGGGTGAGATTCTACCAGTTTGCACCTATTTGCTAGAACCAGTTGTTAACATTCTAAGCAGTTCAGAGAACTGGTTGTTAGAAGAAATTATTGGCCTAATCCTATAAAAAAGGCAGGAATGAAACATTCGGGTGTTGCTTATAGAAGCTGTCACTCCATTAACCCTTATTACATTCTTAGCAGGATTTAGACTTCCTGTCTCAGGAACTTCTCTGGAGTTTTTTTTTCCTTTCCTTTGCTGGTACTTTGCTTGTGTGGCGTGACCATTCAAAGCTACAATGGCACTGAAGAAAGTGACTTATGATATTTTTCACACTTACCACTGTTGCAGCATCCCCACAGTCATGAGAGGCCAGGTGAGGAGATGCATGCCTTGATGATATTCAGTTGGCCATGCCCAGCCAATAACATGACCACCAAGCGTGTCCACCCAGTTACATGACCACCAACTAAGCCACAACCACAGAACTGGTTGTTAAAAAATTTGAATCCCATCCCTGCTTGAAAGCAACATTTAAACATTGAAAACAATTAGTTTTGCATCATTACCAGCCACCTACATGCAAACTGGTAATAGAGCCTATTACCTATTTTTTGAATGAAACCTATTAATCAAACTAAGGCGGTAAAAAGAAATTATTGGCCTTCAGTTTGTGTTATATGTACTGGTTTCCTTTTTGCCTGTCACGAGTATTAGATTCTTACATCCAAAATGTTTTGGATGCCATGAAATAAAATAATAACAACAACAACAACTGGAGCACCACTTCAACACCATAGGCATTGACAAATTTGCCATCAGTCAATTGCAGAAGGCAGCTTCACTTGGAACAGCTTTCATCCTGTGGCCCATATCTGTAACAACATGAAACATCCAGATTAGCCTATCTCAGGTCCTTGGTAAGGACTTGATAGGTAGACAAAAATGCCAAACCCAGTCTGAACATCTGGTTGACTGTGTGACTATTATTATTATTATTATTAACAACAACAACAACAATAATGAAATCATTTAATGAGAAATCATTAAATGTTAGTACCAGGCAGAAGCAACAACAAAGACATTTCAAAAAATAATGATACAACAATGGAAGGAAAAACACCTGGAAAGTGATGTAACTGAACAACAGTTAATTAAAAACAACTCAAAAGTGTAGAGCTAAGTGTTCTAGTGAAAATGCTGAAAGAAAAGACTGAAAAGCACATCAAAGCAAACATAGAAAGAAAAAGACTGTCTGCCATTTGCAAAGAGCATAGCAAATGAGTCAATGATCTACTAACTGCCATAAACAATATTTTAACTTCCAACCCATCTGATACACTATGTGAAACAAACCAATTAATGTACAGAAAGCTGCCATTATAACTGCAGAATTAAGTTATAAAATGCCAAAAAATAAATTACTGAAACACCAAAGTCAAAAATTTGACTTGAAAGAACTATGAGATGTCAGCAATTTGAAATACTTGAAAGAAAGAAAACTAAAGAATGAAAAGCTGAAAAATAGTTTATGCAAAAAATAAAACTTGGAGGAAAAAATAATAACAGAAATCATGGAAGAACTAAAACAGCGTGAAATAGCAGCAGCAATAGCAGCATATAGAAATATATGAAGGATGAATAAAACAATATCATGAAAATGTCCAGTTCAGAAGAAACCAGCACTTCTACCAGTCACTTGATGAAAATCGACTCCAAACTAATGTTCACCTATGTAAAGAGAAAACTTTGAAGTTTTGGAGACAACTGTGGGAACGCCCAGTGGAAAACAATAAAACTGCCTCCTGGATCAAAGATATTAAAAAACAAATAGCACAAAACAAAATAGAGAATATTTAATTACAACTGATATGGTTGCAAAACAAGTCAAGAACTGGAGCGCACCTGGCCTGGACGAACTGCCTGGATACTGGCTAAAACACCTGACCAGCCACCATCAATGCATGGACACTCATTTAATGAAATGCTTCAAAATGCAACAAGCGAAGAATGGTTAACAGCTGGCCGAACATACTTGATAATGAAAGATCCAGAAAAGGGCACAGAACTGAGCAATTACTGCCCAATTACTTGTCTGCCAACAAAGTTCAAACTTTTTACAAGAATACTGGTAAATTCACTATTAAATCATCTGATGGAAAACAGTTTCTATCCGGGAGAACAAAAAGGAAATTATAAAAAATAAAGAGAAACAAAAGATCAACTGACAAATGCATGTACTAAAAAATGCAAAACAAAGAAAAATGAATTTAAATACAGTGTGGATTGATAACAAAAAGGCATTTCACTCATTACCCCACTAGATTAATGCCTGTCTGTAAAACTTTGGAACCCTCAAGAAATGAACAATATTTGTACATTTTAAAAAGCGAATATGCAAAAATGGTGATCAGTTCTAACAGAGCAAATGGGGAGAACATTGGTGAAGCTTAAGCCCATGTTACACTGCACCAATGGATGGAAAGAGGATGTAAAACGGAGAGAAACACTTGCCATCCGTTGGTTAATGCGATGCTTCC
>BHFT01016842.1:0-36726 GCA_004320025.1 Laticauda laticaudata
TATAACCATTGGATGAATGTATAAGATTAAACCATAATGAAATTTAGAATATCTCGTATAAAATGATGGAAAAATAGCTTAGTCAAATGAATGTTTAATAATTGATATTACAGAAGCACAAGCTAGATTGATAAGGTGAGAATTTATATAACTTGTGAATAATGGTAAAAAAGGGATAGCACAAAAGATTGTAACTAACTGACACACCGTATGTATATAAGTACATAATTGAAAGAGAGTTTTATGTTTTTATGTTTTGTTTGTATGTTTGTTATAAAAAATAAAAAACATTTTAAAAAAAACCAATGGTTAAGGTTGCCATGAGAGCAAGAACCAGAACTTTCTATCGCCCTTGACACCTGAAACGAAAGAGGAGGAGTAGGAGTCGATAAATAATAAGGCTTAGTAATACTTTTAATAATAATATGCTATTCAAATTCAGTGTTCTTACAGAGATATATGTGCAGTATTAAAAACAAGGAACATTAAAATATAAAAGAATAACTTCTGTTTCCCTCATCCCTCTAAAATCAGAGGGAGGTTAAGGATATAAAAATTTCAGTTATTTATCAGAAAAAAAGTCATCTAAAGGTAGTCCTCAATTTACGACCGCAATTGAACCCAAGATTTCTGTTGCTAACTGAGACACTTGTTAAGTGAGTTTTGCCCCATTTTACAACCTTTCTTGACACAGTTGTTAAGTGAGTCACTTAAATTGAGAAGTTAGTTGTTAAACGAATCCGGTTTCCCCATTGACTTCTCTTATCAGGTCACAAAAGGGATCATATGACCCCAGGACCTTGCAAGCTCATAAATATGAGTCAGTTTGCCAAGGGTCTGAATTTTGATCACATGACCCTGGGGATACTGCAATGGTCGTAAGTGTGAAAAAATAGTCATAAGTCACTTTTCTCAGTTCCCTTGTAACTTTAAACGGTCACTAAATGAACTATTGTAAATTAGGGACTACCTGTATTAGCTTCCTTTTAATTCTCTGTTAAGAGGCAACCAAAAATAAGCCTCAGTATCTTGCTTCTTCCAAAGACCTGTAGGGTAGCCTGTTCAATCATAGCCTTTTAGCCCCAGAGATAATTTGAATGTCGTTGGTTGGTTCTGGCATCTGCATCAACTTTGGTGATATGACTTGAAACCCAAAGAGATTGTACTCAGTATTCAGAGGGCTGATTATTGGCAAACAACTTGAGAATTCATAAGAAAACAAGCTACCAAATTAGTGCAGCTGAGTATTTCTGGGTCAAGTAGTTTCAGTTCTCATTCATTGACTAGGGAAGGTGTGGGGTCCTTGGTGTTTCTGAACTTGGTTGTTTTCTTGCAGACATTTCATTCCCAAACTCGATAATGCCAGTAGGGAGTGGGTTTGCTCTCAGTTTATATTCTACGGCTTGCACTGTCAATGCTGGTGGGATTGGTCTTGGTGGTTCCTTTGTTTACTGTTAGCTTGTTCGACACTTCCTTCATTGGGGTATTGTTGGACTAATGTTAATCTTGATGTTAATCTTTGCTCTTCTGGGTATTGATTGCTGGTGAGGTGTTTTGGTCCTTTTTGGCTTTTTCATTGTCTCTTTTGAATAGCATGTAGATGTTTATGACTATATGTCTGTTGATGGCCAATTTGTCTAAGTGCCAGTCTTCCAGGAATTCTCTAGCAGTTTTGGACTTGGCTTGGTCAAGGATGCTTACAATTTCCCTGTTAAAATTATAGTTAATTCTGTCTGTGTATTGTGTCTTTCATCATGTCTTCTGACCGCTAGTTGCTGTTCATGAATATAAATATTATCTTCTGTTAGTAGTGAAGATGCTGGCTTTCATGGCTGCTTCGTCAGCCACAGATGCATGTCCATAAGTTCAGTGCACATAAGTTGCTGCCAGTTGTACAATTCCCCCAACACAAGATTCCTCCCTTGCCTACGGAAATATTAACTGTATACATCAGCCGGAGTTGGTGGAGATAGCAAATATGACTTCAAGTCTGAGTTATGTTGGTTTTAAAATTGGCTTCAAGCTTTTCAGGCTTTGCTCTATTACAGTGTTTATAAAACTTAGCAACTTTAAAATGTGTGAATTTCAATTCCCCAAATTCCCAAAATTCATGAATTCTGGGAGTTGAATCGCATATGTCTTAAAGTTGCCCAGATTGAGAAACACTGCTCTGGGTATAGAAAATGTGTGTATTCAAAATATTTTTTCCCACTATATGTCCTTTACAGCCATTTTTTTTTCTTTCTCCCAGAAATGCAATCATTCACATTATTTGAGAATCTCAAATCATTCACATGATTTGAGATTCAAAAATATTGGGTTTCTGTATGGTTTGGAATGTTGCTTTCTTTAGCAGAATTTCCAACTGATGTCTATGAAAGACGATCCCCTCCCAACCTCTCATCAGCCATACTGAACATGAAAGAAGCAATTTAATTCTAGGCAATGTTTGTTATATTTAATACAGCTAAAAGCCATTCAGGAAGCATCAGCTTTGTTTGTTCACATAACTCACTTAAAGTTTTGATTGTTTTCCTCATGTTGAATGTCTTAACACATAAAATTAAATGCTTTTAATAAAGGCTATCAATTTTACACGTTGCCGGAAGGTTTTTGAAATCCCTTATCTAAATGTTTAATCTTTGTTTCAGTTCAAAGTTATTTTTTCCCACAAGAGACTTGTGCAAACTAGATAAAAACATATGTGAAAGCAGATATATCTGTAACTATTTTTGTCCTAGACTGACATTGTGGAATTGAGACTTCTCACAAGCTACCACATGGCATAGAGCAAATATTTCTAGCCTCATATTTTACAACTCCACATTTTTCTGTGTATTATCAGGACACTAAATGTGTTCATGTATGTTTAATATCAATGCACTACCCTACTAAAAATAATTATCCATTAAAATGGATTTAAGATTGTGACTATAAAACATTCAAGCATTTTTTTTAAAAAAATGTGGCTGCAATTACAGTTGCAACCAAAAACACACCCTTTTTAGGGTCTCTGGCTTTAAGTCAGCTTTGACTACTGGCAAGTCCCTGCAGTTTTATTGACAAGGTTTTCAAAAGTGGTTTTCCACTGCCTTCTTTGAATTGAGAGAAAGGGACTGCCCACAGTCACCTAGCTGGTGACTAAGGCAGAACTGGAATTCATGATCATTCCTGGACTAGAACTCATGGTCTGCCACTTTCTAGGCTATTCACTTCACCAAACTAGCTTTCAATTTTCACTTTTAAAGAAAAATTTTAAAGAAGTTTAATCATAACTTGCTATGTTGGCATTATCCCAGTCTGATGACTTCTATGTATATTGAGACTACAACACACCGAATTCTTGGCCAATTTGCTGGCCATTGGCCATTCACTGTCTTGACAGTCTTATCAGGATAAGGAAGGTATGTCACACAATCACACCACAAGCATAAATACTTGGACATATCATATGTTGTGCTTTATTACTATAGTACACTATTCTTAGCATGCATCGCTGGGTAGGGAATGTTGCAAGTACATCAGATGGTTGAAGAAGAAAAAGGGACATTTGAAGACTATCCGAAAGACAATGAAAAAGATGCACTGAAGCACATATACCTTGGAGGGTTAATGAATACTAACTAGACCAAACTGACCTATAAGAAAAACCAAATAAAGAATAGAAAAGAGACACAAGGAGGCAAAATATTACATGGCCAGTAAATTAAAAATATCTGTTAAAAAGAAGAAAAGAACAAGACTTGGAAATGGGTAGGACAGTTGAAGAAAGAGACATGGCTAATTTGGGCTGTATAAAATAAGACCAAGTCTTAAGAACAAATGCATACAAAGCCATATTGAGAAGACAGCAATAGACAGCAAATCACATTTCTGCAAAGAAGCTGAAGGAACAGTGGACCAACTAGTTAGCAGAAGTAAGAAAATCACACAAAATGATTACAAACAATAGCATGACAGAATAGTAATGTTTCATTGGAAGCCGTACAAGAAATACCATTTGGCTGCAAGTAAAAATTGGTAGAATCACAAAACCAAGAAAGTAATATAAAATGAAGAAGTTATAGTGATCTAGGACTTTAGAATTCATACAGGCACTTGCCACATAACACTCAGATTTAACAATTGTCAATAAGCCAAAAAAAATAAATAAATCTGGATAATGGATCATTGCAGTACCTAAAGACAGCAGAGTAGAAAAAAACTAGACAAAATAATGAACTATAAAGACCTGAGAACACAAATAGAACAACGATGACAAAAGAAAGCAAAAATACTACCAATACAGCAACAAGTAATAGATGTACAGAGCATAATTCCAAAACATGTAGAGCACAACTTGAACATCAGTAGCATTGACAAAACCATCACCAGTCAATTGCAAAAGGCAGCTTTACATAGAACAGCTTATATCTTGCAACGATACCTTTAAGACCGTCAAACAACAACATCCCAAATCTTTGGGAAGGGTTTGACAGGTGGCTAAAAAACACCAAATTCAATTTAATTCAATTTGGACTGTGTGACCAACCATAATTGTGTAATAATAATTCATTTTCTAACACCAATGTTTTACTGCATCTTTCAGTTTTGAAATATTTTAGATGCAAGACAGCTTTATGGCCACAGAAGAAAGAGCTCCTGTTGAAAATTAATCTCTCGTTGTGTAACTGGTGGATGCAGTTCAAGCGATGCTTGTTGATGGCTGATATCAATTGTGGCCTTTTCTTTCTTTGCTTCTGTCTCCATTACCATCTGCTGAAGGAAGGAGGCCTCCTGGAGCTTTTGCATAGCCCAGGAAGCCAGCTAGTCATCTAAAGGCCAACTGTTGGGCATGAGCCAGGGAGTTTTGGACTTCTGCAACAAAACAGACTTTCCTTTGAATGAATCAGCCTTTCACAGAGCCAGCATTCAGTGCCCTGTTCAGGCAGTTTGACTCACTGGGTCATGGAAACCTAGAACAAGTCTGTTCTGCTTGTGAAATATTGACTTTTCACTTACAGTCTTTTTTTTTTTAATCCCAGCTAGGTTATTTAATAGCGTGCTTATAAGGGAGATGTCCATGAAGTTATTTTAAGAAAATTGAGCCAGGAGAATTCCAATTGGTGCACTTCAAGCATGCGGGTGGAATATGATGGTAGTTCATGCATTTGGCTGTAGATGAAAATGCTTTCTTGTGTTTGTGGTTAGTTCTACAGTTACCTCTTTTAGCTTCCTTAAATCTGAACTGGTGGACTTCCTGGTTTTAAGTTTGTTCTGGATACTTTTGACTGCCACATTATTTGATATCTTTTAAAAATGGGATTAGATTAAATGTGACCCCAAAATTGTTTCAGGAAAAGGAAGATTTATTTCAATCTAGTTTATGGCAATGGATGTAACATAAAAGGCCACTGTATCTACTGGGATTTTATTTGTAACAAAACATAAACATATTGAAGTATCATTGTATATTAACTGAATTTCACAAAAAGTTGGTATTTCAATTTACTGCTGTTCTAATGTATCTGAAATATGCATGCCTGGAATTTGAAATGCATATTGTTTCTGAATGGTCAAAAGGAGTTTACCTGGAGATCAAATTTGGACCTTTTTTAATTCAAAACATCAGCTTGAGCAGTAAATCCAATTCCCTAATTTCACACAGCTTCATTATTTTGGCTGCTATAAGCAAGCCAATTTTGTGTGTGACCCAGAGACTGCTCTTAGTACAACACTGTGCAGCAGCAGCAATATACTTTATGGTGAATTTAGCCAATGCCATGTAATGCACTTATTGGAAGAATTGTGCTAGCTTCTAATGTCTAACTGGTGTGTGTGTGAGAGAGAGAGAGAGAGAGGGAGAGAGGGAGGGAGAGAGATAATATTTTGATATTAACTTATAAATCTGGAATGAATCAGATATTTGAAATGTTCAGTTAAGAGAATGTCTTATCCTGCTTTTATTTGGTCACCCCCATGATCATTAAAAGGGAACTGTTCTGATTGTATCACTTCCTGTGAATATTCATTTGGCACCAACCAGGAAGATTTTTTTTTTCAATTGTAATCCATTTTCTGGAATACACAAATATCCTTCCTGCCGAAAGAAAGGCTACTCTGATCTTGTTACAGTTTAAGTGGAAGCTAAAACATTCTTATCTGTTTGGCATTGAAGAGCTGCTGTTATCAAGCACTGGCTGTGATTATGTTTTCTATTATACTTGTTGTATATTATGCAATTTCATATTTTTTTAAGTGTTGTATTTTATTGTAGTAAAATGAATGTTTAATTCTGCGCCCTGCCTAAAGGTGAATTGCCTGACATATAGAACATTCGAAAATGAAGTAAATGCAAGGAGGATTAGGACAGGATTCATATTACTTCAACAGTGGGTAGGTGTTGCTACATAGATGTCATAAATCACCAGTCAGGAAATAGTCCATGGCTGAAGAAACAGAAACAGCATGAAATGTCTAATAATAAAAAGGTTGCAGGCTGAAGGCAGAGGTTTGCTCTTTCTGTATGTATTATGGGATGAAGAATGATAGAACTGTATAGTGTTGTTTACAAAATAACAATCTTATTTAAACTGAGCTGAACTTCCAGTGGCTTCATAGATACATCCTGGTTGCTTCAATTGCAATAATACAGAAGTGATTTGCCACTACTTTTCTCTAAGATCTTTTAAAAAATTTTCCAGGCTATTTATTTATCTGTTAGATTAATATCCCATCTTTTCAAAATAAGCTCAAGTGGTATACATAGTAGTCACTCTATCAATTTCCCCCCACAAAAATAAGTTGTGAATTGTCAGAGAGACTGAGAGATAATTGTCCCTAATCACCCAGTAAACTTTCAAGGCTGATGTCAGGGTTCCAAGTAATATACCCATAGCCAGTGGTGGTATTCAGCTGGTTCGCATTGCTTCACACGAACCGATAACAAGGATTTGGTGTGGGTCGCTGAACCAGTAGTAAGTTCTGGCTGACCATGTTCCTGACCCAACTGCCCAGTTGCTGCTGGCTTGTCCACCTGATGCTCACTCACCCTGCTCTCCCCTTAAGGTATTTCTTTTTTTTTCCTCCCGACAATCAGTGTTCATACGATCAGCTATGCCAGGATTCCCCTAGCTGTGTTACTGCTTCACCCAGGAGGATTCCCTGAGGCTCAGGAAGGCAAAAAATGGAGGGGGGACAGCCCCCCCCCTCCATTTTTTGCATTCCTGAGCCCCAGGGGAGCCTTCTGGTAGCAAAAACGGCTCCACCAGAAAGTTCCTCTGAGGCCCAGAAAGCCTCAAAATGGAGCGAGGAGGGGGTGCTGCATGGCCATCCAGGCTCCATTTTTCCCAGGGGAGCTTCTTGGGAGCAAAAATGCCCCCCGGAGGCTTGTCTGAGGCCCAGAAGGCCCAAAAAACAGGTGGGGGTGGATGCAAAAAAACAAAAAAGAAAAAAGAAGAAAAAGGAAGTCACGCCCACCCAGTCATATGGCACACCCACCAAGACATGACCATATAACTGGTAGTAAAAAGTTTTGAAATCCACCACTGCCCATATCAAACAGAACTCCGAGGTAGATTCCTTAAAGAACAGTTTTATTACATATATCATATTGGCACAGACTGGTGAAAACTGACTCTAGAGGTTTTCATGGTTTTCACCTAATTTAAAGTAAAATTTCCCTCCCTTTCCCAAACAATCAAGCACATGGTCCAATTGAGCTGCTGTCCGGTTGCTTGGAAACTTCACTACTCTCTTCAGCCACCTGTGGGAATGTCCTTGGTTCCCAGGGGAAAGTATTTTGTTTTGGCTCCAAAATCCTAACTATCTCTATTCCCCACTCCCTATCCCACATTGCCATTGTGACAACACTGAAGCCTTCAAGATGGCCTCAGTCAGGCCAGCTTCAGAATTAACAGATGAGATTCAAGCTGAACCTGAACCTGGAAGTCTAATACCTCAGACATATTGTCTCCCTGGACTTTTTCTGAAATTCTTCCATCCCAAAATGAACCAAGCTGCCTTTTTTGAGATGAAATATCTGCTGAGGCTTTTTTTAAACATATCTGATATTGTATATGGCTTCAGTTATTTGGGAGCTTCTATTCTCTACTTTAAAAAATGTGTCATTATGGCTTTGCTTTAGTCATTTCTCTCCTCCCAATTAAAAACTTTCCAACATAATAAATAATTACACTGATGCCACTGAGAATGTATGAAGATCTATAATCATTAACTGCACAGCAAGAGACAAATCCAGAATTCTGATTAGTATTACCGGTTGTAGTTCTCCCATCCTGACTAAATAAAAAGCAAACACATATGGACACATGGACAAGTATGTACAGATGCATTCCTGAGATATCTAGATTAATACTAAATTATGGAGTGGGTTTATTGTTCATTACTAGTATACAAATTATGCATATAAATGTTCTAATATAAAATTCCTAACTGAAGCATTCACAAGACTAAGGCAGTATAGGAGATGGTTCTTCATGGGATCTGATGGATGTGTAATTGTCATTAAGTAACATTAAGTTCTCACTGTTTATTTTCTTCTTGTTTCTTTACTCTGATCACTGAGCTTGTAGTACAGGATGTCATGTTTATTCCATAGCTGGTTAAACATGATCAAACTCCTGATCTCATTCTTAAAAAGTCACACAGACTGAAATTACGTAAAGGAAAAGTGTCCTTTGAGTCAAACTTTTTGCAAAACAGGTTTTGCACCATGATCACAAGCACAGAAGGCTAAAACAAAACCAAATACAGTCCATGCCTACTCCCCCCTTTCCCCTGGAAAAAGCCAAGTGTCATTATCAATTAAGGGAAATCAGACATGTAGATATCAAGTTGATTGATAGGTAGAAATTATGAAAATAGAAATCCAATAAATTTAGTGGATGCAAGGTTAGTCAGGCTAAAATATACAAAAAAGAGTGCTAACTGTTGTTATTGTGTAATTCACCACACCATCCTATGCTAATACACTTCTTGTATGTTTCTACTGATCTTTATTGTGGAGGCATATGTAATTCCTGCCCCTTTACTTCAAAGGCACATGTCTTTTATGTTCTAGTTTCCATACCACAGTTGTTAGGAATATTTTTCCAAACAACTGTACATAGTTCCTGCTCTTCATGTTCGACTAAGAAGCTTATTCTAGAAGCACAAAGCCTCTCAGCATCAATAGCAAAACAATTTGTCTTTCATTCTCTGGCACACACACAAGAAGTGACTCTAGTTTCATTGCTTTGTAAAAATACTTTTTTCCAAGTGAGCTTTGATATTCAGGAAACTCCAGGTCCTGGTTACCCACATATTCATTAAGTTTAGATTACCGATTGACCTTTTAAGACTTCTTGGTATCTCTCATCTTCTCTGGTTGGCTTGATGTTTTTAAGGCCTGTTGGCATCCCTCCTCTTCTCTGGTTGGCTTGATGCTCCCACGTACAGAAAGCTAACTCAAGCAATCTCCCTTTCAGAATGGTACTCCTTGCACAAAATCATCCGCTTTGCAGGTGCCCAGTTTTACTATCAACCAGAATGATATGGCAGCGTCATGGAGAAGATCTTAGGCAATGGAAACCAGTAGTAAAGTTCTTGAGGACAGATCTGAATATATCCTGCATACTGCCTCCTTTAAACTACCTTGCTTGTTTCTGATACATGGGAAGGAGGTGCTATTTTCTTTCCATCAGGCAGGAAAAGGTCTTATGCTGGCCTTGGCTATACCACATGCCTTCTTTTGGAATTATTTTTCTTGTAGCTTCATTGGAGGATGACTAATTCTTTCTATAATATAGTGACTCATTATTTGTTCTGAGAAACAGCCTTTCTCAACTGCCCACTCCATTACCACCACCTCCCTAATCAAATGGGCTGCTTATCGAACCCAGCAGAATGTGTAACTTTTAAACTTGTTTTGGAAAATTCTCATGTAGGGGGGGTCTTCCCCTCTGATTCAGTCGTAAACTCTGCTTTCTAACTGTATAAACTTATTTAAATGTAAGTAAGGCTACTGATTTTCTGTATTTCTACAGCAAACTTTGTTCATCTTTACAGATTCTCAAGTGGGCATATACTTGCAATAGAAATGGTAGGGTTGTAGTCCTAACTACTTTTTTAAATTAAAACTGGATTTTTTTTTCAGGTGTGTGCATGTTTTTGTATGCAAGTTTATTTTGTTCTTGTTTAATTTAATGAAAAGAAGGAGTAGGAGTGACATGATAGCAGTTTTCCAATATCTCAGGGGTTGCCACAAAGAAGAGAGAGTCAACCTATTCTACAAAGTACCTGAAGGCAGGACAAGAAGCAATGGATGGAAACTAATAAGGAGAGAAGCAACCTAGAACTAAGGAGAATTTTTCCAACAGTGAAAACAATTAATCAGTGGAAAAACTGAAGTTGTGATTGCTCCAATGCCGGAGGTTTTTAAAAAGAGATTGGACAACTGTTTGTCTGAAATATTATAGGGTTTCCTACCAGAGGAGAGGGTTGGACTAGAAAAGGTCCCTTCCAACTCTCTAAGGTTACTTCCAACCAGTGGTGGGATTCAATTTTTTTTACTACTGGTTCTGTGGGTGTGGCTTGGTGGGTGTGGCAGGGGAAGGATACTATACTGTAAATTCCAGTCAGAGGGGGATTTGCTGGTTCTCCAAGATACTCAAATTTCGCTAACAGCTCTCCCGAACTGGTCAGAACCTGCTGAATACACTCTGCTTCAACTCTCTAAAGTCTCTCAAACACTCCAAGGTCTTTTCTGTTCTGTTCTGAGAATAGAAATACTCAGACGGGTGTTCATCAAAACAGCTCTTTTTATTTAAACTAACCTCAGTGACTTCGTAACAGAACATTTCTGGAGCCGCGGCAGCCCTTTTTATAGTGGCTGCTCACGGCTTGGGGCAAATGACAGTTCTTTAAGTTTTCGCCGCCATCAGGTGGCCAATTGCAACAGTACTTTTTTAACAATCCTATTCAGCCGCCTCAGCCATCATTAGGGCATTTGGAGTCTTCTATATCTTATCATAGCATCCTCCCTCTTAGTTTCGTCCAACGTGCGTAACGTAGTCACGCAGGTAGATGGGGCTTTTGTGGTCCGACTTGATACTGCGCGCAGCTCGTCTCAGTGTGGTCTTCCATCATTCAGTCAGGATCGCCTTTTCTCCATGTCTTCTCCATGGAACCTCCTGGAAGGGTGAGTCAGTCTTGTGCTCCCACCTGGGTCTCTCAGGCTGGTTGGTTGGCTCTGCCGCTCCTCCCTGGTTTGTCTGGGTTGTTGAGCTGGCCTAGCTGCTTCCTTCTGGAAGGCTTGCCTTGCCTCCTGGCTACGCGTTCTCTTTCTCTGGAGGTCGTCTATGGTAAGTACTCTTTTTGTTTTACTGGGGGTTCTAATTCAGGTTTGTTTGTGTCTTTTCATTTATTGCTGGGTTCTTCTCTCCTTTTTTATTATTTTGTTTCTGCCCCCCTTGGTTGTTTTTGGAATGTTTGTTGGGATGGTATTTGCGGTAGTGCTAGGTCAGTGTTGCGTTCCAATGTCCTAGAGTGAGCTGGTCATTGTGTCGTTTTCATGTTCTGCCATCATCTACTCAAGGTCAGTATGACCGGAGGCCCTGTAATTTGTGTAATTGTGGCTGGAAGCCATATGGGCCCCTGGTGATATTTTTTGGCGTAGACTAGGTTCCAGTGGTAAAGGAGCGGTATTTTACTTGAGGAGTTAGGGTGTTTCAGAGGTGTGGTGGGGTGTAACCTATCTAGGTAGGAATGCATTTTTCTGCCATGAGGAGTTCTGCTGGGTTTTGTTAGTGGTTGTGCTAGGGGTAATATGCTGAATTGTCAGCAGTTTGTTTAGTTATCTTGGATAATCCCAGTGTCCAGTTTTGACTAGGGTTTCTTTTGGATAATTCAGCTCATCCATTTGAAGCCAGATGAGCTGGCTTGTCAGGGCATGTCGGATGCCTTGGCGCTAGGTATTGCTCGAAAGCTAAGGCAGTAAATTGGGGGCATTGTCAGATACTACCACATCTGGCAGTCCATGTGTAGCAAAGGTTTGTTCAATTATTTTATGACGGCTTCAGTGGTGTGGATCCATAAGAATAACCTCTAGCCAGTTTGATAAGCATCAACATTATCAAATTGTATTCCTTTTGTTGGCCTGCAAAATCAATATGGAGTCTCGACAGGGGCCTCTGGAGTTTCCATTCTAGAGGTGGCAGGAGGGGGTAGCCTTGATTTCTGGCAGTCATGAAATGTTGCCACCTTTGCAATGTCTTTGTCCAGCCCTGGCCACAGATGTTAATCGTGCAACATGCACAAATTCCTCCTGCAATTTGTTGGGAATTACCGCTGTCCCCCCACAGTATAGAGCCTTTCAAAGGGACAGTCAGTCTGCCAGGTGAGAAAAGGTTTAAAAGTCTTTCCTCTATCTTCATCCAGCCAGCCTTACCTACCCAATGGCAGATCCGAAGCTGTCAACAGGTCTTGCGGTAGCTCTTCGCGACGTCTGCTGCGATAGTGACAGATTTGGCCAAGTCTCAATCTGAAGGGTGGGATGGTGGGAGCTGGGTCATCTTCCTTGTGGGCAGAGGGGAATGGCTTAAGGCATCTGCATGGGTGATGTTTTCCTGGGTGATGTACGAGTGTGTAATTCTATGCAGCTAGGAATCGGCCATCTCGTCATCCTGTGGCAATGGAATGTTCGGGTTGGTTTGTTCCCTGCCAGAATTCCTAGCAGGGTTTGTCGGTCTGTGATGACAGAAAATATCCACATAAGGTATTTGTGGGAATCTCTTGACGCCTGCTATGATGGCGAGGGCTTCTCGTCAAGTTGGCTGTGTTCCTTTCCATTTTATGACAGAATTTTGGATAGAGGCGGATTGGTGCTTCTCTGCCGTCTGGTAGCTTGTGCTCAGTATGGTGCCGATTCAAAAGGCGATGATCACAGGTCCATCAGTGGCAGGGGTTGCTGTATTGTATTAAAACAGTTTTGGATGTTAATAAGTCCTTAATGTCTTTGAATGCTGCTTGTTCTCAGTGGCCCAACTCCAGCAGTTTTTTTTTAATCTAATAGCCGATGTAATGGCTCTGCTATTTTGCTTTTGGGGCAGGAAGCGTTGTAGAAGTTATATGAGATTAAGAATGCCTGTAAGTCTGTTGTTCTTAGATCTGGGTGTGTCTTTAATTGCTTTTACTTTTTTTCTTTACAGTGGATGTATCCTTTCTCATCTATAGGTATCCTAAGAATTCAACTTTATTGGGGCTAGCTGACATTTTTCTTTTTTGACCTTAAGCCCTGCTTCCCTGAATCTTTGCAAGATTTCTCGTCTGTCTTCTAATTGCATTTGTTTTTTCGCGGATAGCTATATACATCGTCAAATAGGGAATGACCATTTATTCATTTAAAGCGCTCCATTAGGCTTTGGAAGACGCCTGGGGCAACGCTAAGTCAAATTGAAGTCTGTTGAGTTGAATGCCCCTCTTGTGCGTGACTATAGTCTGTGCTTCTGCAGTTTCGGGTGAACCAGCAGCTGTTGATATCGCTTGCGTGAGATCAAGTTTCGCAAAAAATTTTCCCCTTAATGAATGCAACAGGTGTTGAACTACTGACAGGGAACGCGCTTGTGGAGTGCATGATGAGGGTGGCCTTATAGTCACCACAGATGCGTACTGACCCATCTGTTTTGACAGGAGTCACAATGGCAGTTTCCCACCTGCGATGGTCGATTGCTCTAACACCCTTGGTGCAATGAGTTTGTTAAGCTGCTCATCTATTTTCGGTTTTGGCAAAGGGAAAGCGTCTGGCTTTGAGTCTGATGGGAGCTACTTTAGGGTTAGGCTAAATGTTATAGGGGTCCCTGTACTTGCCTAGGGTCCTATTCAAATATTCCCAGAATCTTTCAGCAGTCTCTCCCAATCAGTCTCGGCGACGCTGTTGATTCTGTCACTCGATTCCCAGGTGGTGGAATCATTCGATTTCCAACAGCTAGGGTGATCATGGTCAATGATTGTCAGAGGAAGTACTTCAGCTTGGTTTTTGATTCTATTAGGAAATGCCCAAGACCCACTACTGGGATTCGTTTCCTGGTAATCTTTGAGTATTGCTTTGCTGTTCCGTATCTCCTTCGCTTAATTTGGTATCAGATTCTGATGGCGTTCCATGATACCATTGACAGGTATGATCCGGAGTCTACTTCCATTTACAGGGCCTTCCTTCGATTTTTACATTTATTCGGACCTTTTTTGCGTTTGCTGCCAGCATTTCCTATGATTATTGTTTGGTGTGTTTCTCTTCTTGTCGTTATTCGCTGCTTCTGTTTCTTGGTTCCATCAGCTTCCAGCTTGTCTATCTCTGTTTCTGGAGGGGTGCTGCTGCGTCTTTTTGGACTATAGCTCTTTTTGTTCGGCGACCCTTGCGATGTGCCCTGTTCTCACAAAATCTGCAAATGGCATCCAGGAATCTGCATTTCAGAGGCACAGGTGGTCTCTCCGCATGCACACACTGGAATTCTACCTCCTTCCTCTTTTTTCCCACATTTCGTTCCAACTGGAGCCTATGTATGTCTTCATTTTCGTCCTCAGTGTAGCTCGGGAGTCCGAGGTCTTCATAGTGGGCAGTCCGTGGTGGGTTGTTTTGTGTTCTTCGCCTTCTTTTCTCCGAGTTTGGTTCTGTGGTTCTGGTTTACTTGTCTCATGGTGGCTGCAGATTTTTGGCTGCTTCAGCGGCGGTGGCTTCTGCAATGGCCTCAGCCACTGTGATGTTCAGTCTGTTTAGTAGGTTGCTTTGGAGTGTAGCATACTTCAATCGAGGACCACGCGGTCTCTCATGGCTTCTTCAGTTCAGAATCTTGCAGGCTACTCCAATATCTTTAGGGCTGCTACAAAATCTCCATGCTCTCGTATTTCTTGTATCTCATTGTATCATGTCTTTTAATAAGATTGGAGACCACAGGCGCGTAATGGGCTCGTAGCATTCGGTTTAATTCTGGCCATGTCATTTGTTTTACGTCCCACGGGTTGGCTAACGCCTTGGCCATCTTAAAAACGGTAGGGCCACAATGCGTGAAGAATATGGCTCTCTTCCTCTGGTCGGTTATTTCTTGTAGTTCGTTGCTCTCCAGGAATATTAGGAAACAATCAGTGTATGACTCCCAATCTTCTTCAGCTGGGTTGAACAGGGCGGGCAGCGCATTGTTACCGGCCATTTTGGTTGCTCAGTTCTTTTTGCCGCGTGCTTCAGTCTCACTCTTCTAAGACGATCCCACCTTCATCATCAGTGTTCTGTTCTGAGAATAGAAATACTCGAGACCGGTGTTCATCAAACAGCTCTTTTTATTTAAGGTAACTCAGTGACTTCATAACAGAACATTGCCGGAGCTGCGGAAGCCCTTTTTATAGCGGCTGCTCGCGGCTTGTGGCCAATGACAGTTCTTTAAGTTTTCCCACCGTCAGGTGGCCAATTGCAACAGAAGTTTATTAACCAATCCTATTACGGCCTGCTTGGCCAATCAGATAAGGGCATTTGGAGTCTTCTAATCCTTATACATAACATCTTCCAACTCTGTTATTCTGTTGTTCTATTATAATCTTATATACCATATACAGATAAATATATATCTTATTCATCATTCAAAGTCACCAGGTTGAACAGGTTTATACACAGGTTTATACATTGTTTAAATTAATTAAATGATAAAACAAACAAACTAATAAATGTTAAATTTGTTTATGCCTCAATCTTCCAGCTTACTTATTCAAGTAAGTTATTTATTCGAATGGAAGCTATTCCTCACAGCATACTATTCAACTTGAAAACAGAGCAGAACATTCATAAGCTGAGATCCTAAATCTGAGTGTAATGGGAACATTTACCACTAATTTGTTAGCATTTTAAGCTCTCCCTCCAGAAACATATTGTTCCCAAACAGAATGCATGCCAAAATTGTTTGACAGAATAACTCACTTATTAAAATTCTAATTTCTTTCCCTCCATCTCCTGCTACATATTTGAATATCTTAGGCAGGCAGAAAGTAAAAACTCTTTGATTCCAAACAGGGGAACCTGAAGTAGACAGAGCTAATTCAGCATATAAAAAACATCTGTATATAACCTCCTGAGATGAAGTTTTTGCTACATGAAGGTAGTCATGTCACAAATTGTCAGGAAAAGATGAAACTGGATTGGCTTCAAACATGAAATAATTTTATTGAATAAATCAAAGCATGGGAATGCATTATGTTTTCCAAACACATTTTTTTAAACTTTCAAAGCAAAAAAGAAGAAAAGAACAACTTCCTTCATCTAAAAAGACTGCACATAAAATGTTAAGGGTAACGTTTTTCCCCCTACAGATTCACATGTGGTTATTTTGCTGCATAACATTTGATCCAAGCAAGGAAATTGTTGTATAGGAAGCAGTTCTTAGATGTTCAGCAGTAAAGCACATTTTCATTTGCTTTAGAATAAATGATGGACACAAACTGAAGATGAAAGCTCCTTCTAGGAAGTAAACATTGCATATGCCTAAGGGCTAGGATAGGAAGATGGAAAATTGCATCATGGAGCTACAATTTTCTACCCTTTTCCACTTTGGAAGTAGAATGTTCTCATGTTTTTCCATAATATTGAATATATTCTAGTGTTCATACTGCAGTCTGGAAGCATTTCCACTAAAACAGTACAAACCTTCAAAAATACTTTTGTCAGAATGTAGTAGAAATGACAGATTTCCAGTCCTCAAAGATTTTGAAACTGGATGGAATCTGGGTTTTACCTGTAGTTTAATTTGGGCAATTATAATTGCACTGTGGACCTTTTATTGTTATGAGAGAGTCTTGATCATGACAGGCAATTTTTAAAATAAATAAATAAACACAAATAATAGCAATTGCATTTATTATTAGGACTGACATGATAACAATGCTATGATAGCAGTCAACATATTCTCCAAAGCACTTGAAGGCAGGACAAGAAGCAATGGATAGAAACTAATCAAGGAGAGAACCAACGTAGAACTAAGCAGAAATTTTCTGACAGTGAGAATAATTAATCAGTGGAATGAGTTGCCTTCAGAAGCTGTGCGTGCTCCAAACACTGGAGGTTTTTAAGAAGAGATTGGACAACCATTCGTCTGAATGGTTTCCTGCTTGAGTAGGGGTTGGACGAGAACAGTGGTCGCCAACCAGTGGGCTGGGGGCCACTGGTGAGAAAATTTTGCTGGTTCACAGAGAAATGTCACTCCCAAAGCACCCACCAAAGCAATTAATCCAGGTTGTGTGGGAACACAAGGCTGCACCATCCACATGGCCTGTGGGAATATAAGGCTTGCATCACTTGCATTATGAACAACATGTAGTGAGGGGAGGGGGGAAAGGGTGGAGGGGGGAAACTTGCCCCACTTGCCCCATGCGCCTCGCCTGCTTCTTTCCACTTCTTTCTTTTTCTGCTTTTGGCTGTACGCAAGGAAAGCATCAAAAGTCTTTCTTTCTCTTCCCCAAACTCCTCCCTTCCTCTGTTAATAATAATGTGTTCTACAGGCTACTCTCCCTGTCAGCTATATATGATGGTCTATCAGAGTGGAATTCAAATCTGCCCTGAGATCAAAGAAAATGGAAGGCTTGGGCAATGCATGATGCATGGAACCAGCCCTAATAATCAGAAGAATTATATTATATTTGGTGGCAGATGGCCAGGATTTCCAAAACTTTCTCATTCTTAGAAGACACATTGAAGAGGCCACAATTACATAAACTAGTCTGCTCTCAGAGATATGGGAGGACTTTTTCCTAATTCCATTTTTGCTTAATTGCCAGTCCATTCAACTTTTATAAAATGAATTATCTTCTTTGTTGTCCATACAATGGCTGGTGGGCTTCATTTGCTCATCAGGTCAGAAGTTATGCAGGTTGATGCTAGGTGCATTAATAGTTTTTTACAGAAAGTGTAGTTTCACTTTCAATGTTCTCAAATTCAAGTTCTGATATTTGCTATCATTTACACTTTAGATTTCATTAATCCCTATTTTAACTATTTTGTATGTTTTTACAAGGTGGGGTGAGTATAGAGACTGGCTTGTGTCCATACAAACTGTCCCTTGTATATTTACTGTCTTACCCCCAATATTAATGTTATGTCATCACTGTCATAAGTGAATTTTGAAACAAAAGTGATTTTTGGGGAGGGACAAATAGGAGTTGCCAGTTCTCTGGACCAGGGGTTGCCAACCTTTTGGACCTCAGGGACCACTAAACTCATAATTTTAAATCCCAGGGACGAATAATATGAATTTTGACTGATGGTGGCTTGCTGATGTTGGTGGGAGAGAGAGAGAGAGAAAGAGATCTGACACTAACCTCTCTCTCTCTCTTTCTCTCTCTCACACAGATCAACACACAGAGGCAGGGGTGGGATTCAAATTTCTTAATTGGTTCTTGGGCATGGCCTAATTTTTGGGTGTGGCTTGGTGGTCATGTGACTGGCTGGGCATGGATTGTATGTAAATATTATGAATATTTATGTAAATATTGAATTTTTTATTAAAAAAAGAGCAACTTTTACCCAAAATCAGGCAAAGCAGACAGACAGATTGAGTTGCTCACAGAATCACAGATTTATTCAGAATTCTATCTTTTGGCCATCCGCTAGCTGAGTCTGTCACATAAAATTTGCTTGCAAGCAAACTCACAAAATTAACTCACAACACACCATGTATGTAAATATTGAATTTTTTATAAAAAAGAGCAACCTCTACCCAAAATCAGGCAAAAAAGGCAGGCAGATTGAGTTGCTCATAGAATTACAGATTCACTTAGAAATCTGTTTTTCTGCCATCGGCTACCTGAGTCTTCACTGAATAATAGAAGTTTCAGTCCTAAGGGAGTCTAAAGATTAGCTAGAAAACAAGAAATCCAATGATTTCCTGCTTTCTAGCTCATCTAAATCTCCCTGCACAGCAGAACAGCTGGTGATCGGGAAAAAAAGGAAAAATAGCAACTTAGCAGGCCAGTTTGCCACGTAACGAATGAATGGGTGGGGAGGGTTCCTGTGGGCCATGTCGGCAGCGCAGCATTGTGTTCCTGTGCAGCCTGGATTAATTGCTTTGAGGTGGTGCTTTGGAGGTGGCATTTCTCTGCGGACCCCCCAAATTTTCTCGTGGCCCACCCGTGGGCTGCAGCCCACCAGTTGGCGACCACTACTCTGGACCAACTTGCAAAATTCTGGCACCATAATTAAAGGGTAAAAAGTATTGAAATCCCATATTAAACACATAACATTCAGCAGACTTTGTCATTATTCCTGAGTAGGCATAGCATGGCCTGAGAAAAACTAAATAAAAACCACTGTATTGACAGAGGTCTTCTTCCACCCAAAATTGTCCTCCTCTCTGAATAGTGAATGGGAATTTTAAAAAGAAAAAACATATTAAAACCTTTGGCATATGCCAACAGATTTCTTGTTTTCCTTTTTTTATTCTTTACTGACATATATATGTAGATTGAGAATGTTGTAAAAGTGCTAAGTGTACAAGTGGGTGGACAAGGTGCCATTGAAACTACAGCTCACGTCCTGCTATACTGCATCTTCTATAAGGATTCATAGGCTCAATTTATAACATGTTATCTAATAAAATATCTGGGCCTTATTATGTGCAGTTACTGTTATCAGATTAGTGTGCAGTGGTTTCTCTGAATGTGGCCAAATTCTGCTATGCTGTATATAAAATTGGCAACCTTTACCTGCTCACTGTTAATCCACCACCAATCACTATATATTATTCTGTCTTTTATTTTTATTTTTACTACTATTATTATTGATTTAATGCTTTTATTTGATGGTCTATGACTGTAATAAAAATAGGTAGATTGATTGATTGAGATGTACAGGTAATCCTTGACTTTCAATCATTCATATAGTGATGATTCGAAGTTACAACAGCACTGGAAAAAGTGACTTATGACCAGGGTTAGGCTTCAAAAATTTTTAGCAACCAGTTCTCTGCCTGGTTGCTGGATGGGCATGGCCATGGTGGGCATGTCCTAGTTGGCCTCCTGAACCATGGCAGGGGGGTCATTTTTGCCCTTCCCCGGGCTCCGGAGGCTTTCCTCACACTTCCGGGAGGGCGAAAACGGCCTCCCTGGACTCCAGAGGTTCTCCGGAAGTTCTTCTGGATTCTCTGGGAGGCCCATTTTTCACTCTCCCGAAGTCTTTGCATGGGCCCTGAGCTTACCTGGGATCCAAAAGGGGCACTGTGGAGACTCCTCGAAGGGAAGGGGTGGGAGGGCCAGCCAGTCATTGCAACTACCGATTTGGTGAACCAGATGTAAAATTAATACCCGATTTGGCCAAACCGGTATAAACCGGTAGCAGCCCACCCCTGCTTATAACAATTTTTCACAGTAACAATCACTGCAGCATTGTCATGGTCATGTGACCAAAATTCGTATGTTTGGCCCTGGCATCTATTTATGAAGTGTCCTGGTTGCGGTGTCCCTGTGGCATATGATTCCCCCTTTGCGCCCTTCTATAAGCCAAGTCAATGGGCAACCCAGATGCACTTAATTACACTGTTATTACATTAACCTGCAATGATACACTTAGCTGCAGCAAGAATGGTTCTAAAATGGAGCAACATTCACTAAATACCTGTCTTGCTTAGCAACAAACTAATCGGTTGCCAATGGTTTATTAACACTAACAGAGAACAGGTCAACTGACCATATGGCAACAATGAACAGGGCATCTGACAGCTCTTATATACTGGCTGCTCAAGCAGGGCAGCCAATCAGTTCTCAGCATACAGTCTTCTTTCTGCTCCGGACCCAAATGAAGACTTCGGACACAACAGGGTTCATTTGAGTTGATAAATTAAGGATTATTGTATAGCTTAGCTTAGGTTCTCTCAGCTCTTCCCCACTCTTTTTAAGGAGTAAACTTGCTTTGACAGGGCCAGGTATGCTTTTTCCACAGCAACAAATAAAATGGTAAGGTTCAGTCATATACAATGTATAGTGCAGTTATATCTTAGTCATAATTGCACAGTGTAATTGTTGTTGCAACTATCACTGTTGTCTTCACTGCCTTTTTTGAATGGTGTGTTTGGTACTTTTCAAATTCATTATTGCCTTTTCAAGCCATATATATGGTCCCTAATGCAACATTTTACCCAAAAGAACAACCTAACATTTTCCACATTTTCCTTTACCTTTAAATTAAGCATTAATTTTCTGACCGGCAGCAAAATGCCCTTTGAAGCAAGACTCATTCTTTCATATTTTAATTTCAATTGCATCTGCCCCAACACTCCTGACCTTGGGGCCCCAATGGAGGAACATCACTATGGAAGTGGTTGATCAATTAATAACAGATCCCATCTCTTCTTCACCCCGCTCCTGGCCTCCCTATCTGTAATTGGATTATAGTGTTTTGTATTCATTTATTTAATTTTAACACACACACACGTGTATGTGTATATATGTTCTCTCTCTCTTTCCCTCCTCCCTCCTTCCCCCCTCCCTCCCTCTTTTATAATTATAAGCTGCCCAGAGTTATCCTGTGGTAAGATGGGTGGCTTATAAATTTTATAACTAAATAAATACATAAATCTTTCCAGACTTTCCAAAACCTTTCTTTCAATGTTAAAGCTGAAATGGAATATAAGGTTTGTATACATCTTGTTTTTCTTCCTTATATTGCTTTTCCCTTTTTAAAAAAAAATATAGGTTGAATCTGAGATTCATTTACAAGAAGATTTATAGAGGTTCCATCTCTACTGCTCACACTTCCATCCTTAAAGAGATTTGGTCAAACAATGTTCATTGGCTTTATCAAGCCAGACAGTCTCCACTGGTTCTTTGCTAGGTAGAAGTGGTGCCGTGAATTTTTCACATGACCCAGTCTGGGATCAAGACCATTGTGGGCATCCTGATTTGCTTCTGGAGATTGCCTAATACTTCTTGCTCTGGGAGATTTTAATGAAGTATCATTCTACCCAAGGAACTTATTTCATCTACTTTCTTACCCCACTATTTTTTGAGTGTTCAGATCAGTTGTTGAGTGGGTGAGATGCTTCATGAAATTCACAACGGGCTTAATTATTTTTTTTTTTTACTTCCAGTAGCATATGCTCCTTGTTTGCAGGCGTGAGATTTCTGGTCGTGCCACATATTTGTCTTTTATGTCACAAATCTCCTTAATTCTTATTTTGTTATATTTTTTTCTCCGAAATTGAAGAGGGGGGAGTGTGCAATATTGTACCCATTTAAAAAAGATCACATACCTTGACTACTATAAGTAGCACAAATCCAGTTACAAAAACAATGTATAACCTTATTCCTTTTATGTTTTAATACACTGTACTATCCTGGGTGATTTTAAAATGAAATTCCTGTCCCATTTATAGATGCAAATAAGTTTGCCTTTGTATGTGTGTGTATGAGAGAGAGAGTGACACAGAGAGAGAGAGAGAGACAGAGAGAGAGGGAGGGAGGGAGGGAGAGACACATACACAGAGAACACACATATAGATTGCATCTGTGCTCTGTTTTATGTTTCCTCTTACATGGATTTTAAAGCAAGAATCTGTTTGATGCTTGCTATTTGAGAGGTTCATTATACATCTTTCCAATTCATTTGCCAAACTATTTAAAAGCAAGCATAGAGGCTTGTGGAAAGAGTTTGATTTTCCATGCTTTAAAGCTGACAGCAATATTTTGCTCTATATGTAGTTTGTTTTGGCTGCCCAGATTTAAACTGTGCCAAGAGTTTTCGTTAGTTGTGAGGGCATGTGGCAATGTTTCATTTGGCCTGGAAGATATCCAAAGAATTTCAGTAATCAGGTATTCATAGAATGAAATTGCTTACAAAAGGTGACATTGAGCTAAATAAGAGGTGGAATGAATTTGCATAATGTGGGGTATCGTATAATGGTGCTTCCATAATCTCTGTGCAAGTGACATATTATTTCTTGATGAAAATAAATGTATGCATAGATATCAACTTTTGTAGATGAAAAAAACAATATAATAAGTGCCTTCCTACACATTAGCATGTCTATTCAATAGTAAATGCAATTGATTCCAATGGAAGGTCTCTAAGTTGTGTGAGTATGGTTACCTCTATTGCTTTAAAACTGTTTATCTAAATCAGAATCTGATACTCTTTTTACACAGTAGTAAATTATTTGGACCTGCCTTCCCAGTGTCCTGCTTTATCTGAGGTGGGGATGTCTTGAAAGGGATGAGTGGAAAATGCCAAGGATGTTCTCCCAGAAAACTCACCAAGAGTATAAAGGTCACCCCAGCTGTGCAGTTGAAGCAAACAAGAACCTATATCGAGTAGCAGTGACATAGAAAGATCCTGGAGGCCACTCATTTTAGTGACAAGAGCAAATGCATTGTTGAGAAAGCAGTGGCAAACCACTTGTGTATTTTACATGGATAGACAAAATAAAACAATTGATAATATAGTGCTGGATGATAGCCTCCTTCGAGTTAGAGGGTACTCAGCATACTACTGAAAAAGAGCTGAGGTACTTTCAGATATTAATTGTGCTTACTTTAGCACTAGACTTTAGTTCTTAGGGCAGTGATGAACCTTTTCTGGATGGAATGCCCAAAGTGCATGCCCAAACCTCCAAAAAGCAATGCGTGTGCCGCCTCTGCGCATGGGCCCCACCCCTGTGCATGTGCACACAACCCCCACATGTCCCCGCCCCATAGCAGAGACCCAATGATCAGCTGGCTGGTGGGGAGCGCACACACATGCATGGTGGAGCTGAACTAGGGCGACGGCTTCACACACCCACAGAGAGGGCGCTGCATGCCACCTGTGGCACATGTGCCATAGGTTTGCCAGCATGATCTTAGTACATCTAGTTGCTGGTATTGCCATGCAGGAAAAAACAAAAAGCAAAGACAGAATTACAGTGGAAAAATGACATATAAGAAGCATAAACATAGGAAACTCAACAGTGTCATCATTTTCTTCATCATCAAAGTTTGAAAGGAACTTGGAGGTCTTCTAGTCCAACCCTCTGCTCAAGAAGGAGACCCTATACCATTTCAGACTAATGGATGTCCAGTCTCTTCTTAAAAGTCTCCGGTGATGGAGCACCCACAACCCCTGAAGGCAAGCCCTTCCACCAGGGGTGGGATTCCATCAGTTCGCACCTGTTCTCTAGAACCGGTTGTTAACATTATAAGCAGTTCGGAGAACTGATTGTTAAAAGAAATTACTGGCCTAATCCTGTAAGGAAGGCAGAAAGGAAACATTCTGATGTTGCTTACAGAAACTGCCTTTCCGTTAACCCTGATTACATTCTTGGCAGGACTAAACTTCCTGTCTCAGGAACGTCTCTGGAGTTTTTTTCCCCTCCTTTGCTGGTACTTTGCTTGTGTGGAATGACCATTCAAAGTTACAATGGCACTGAAAAAAGTGATTTATGACCATTTTTCACACTTTCAACTGTTGCAGCATCCNGTTGGCCACACCCAGCCAATAATATGACCACCAAGCCATGTCCACCCAGTCACATGACCACCAAGCCACACCCACCATCTAAGACACGCCCACAGAATCAGCTGTTAAAAATTTGAATCCCACCCCTGCCTTCCACTGGTTGATTGTTCTCACTGTCAGGAAATTTCTCCTTAGTTCTACGCTGGTTTTCTCCTAGGCTACTTTCCATCCACTGCTTCTCATCCTGCCTTCTGATGCTTTGGAAAATAGGTTGATCCCCTCTTCTTTGTGGTAGCCCTTCAAATATTGGAACACTGCTATCATGTCACTCCTAGTCCTTCTTTTCACTAGACTAGACATACCCAATTCTTGCAACCATTCTTCATATGTTTTAGCCTCAAATTCCTTAATCATCTTATTTGTTCTTCTTAGCACTCTTTCCAGTCCCAACATTTTTCCAGAGCCTCAATATCAGTTTAAATGAATTGACTATACATTGACATCATAAATATCAACAAATGAAAGTGCACTGGAATCAAATATTTTTGATCAGAGATTCATATTCATTACTATTATGGATGCAAAAAAACAAAAAATAAAGGACTGGCATTGCTTCAATGGTCAGCAAAGACATTACTTCAGGAAAATGCAGTCAGTGACTAAATAATAAATTTTAACTTCAGTGGCAACTATTTAATATGGTATTTCTTCAAGTTTATATTCAGATCACTGATGCAGAAGAAGATGAGGTGATCAGGTTTTATGGTCAAGTTCAATCTGAAATTAACAGAATATGCAAAATACGCTTGTTGTGATTGGAAACTGGAACAAAAAGATGGAATTAGTATACAGCAAAGCATAGTTGTATTGCATGGCCTAGGAAACAACATGAAATTGGATAATAATTTATTATTTTCTGTCAATCACTTTGCTTTGAATATGATTGATGTTTGTCAAACAATAATAAAACAATTTGATGGTAAATTCTAAGCTGTGAGGGCATCATCAATAATACCTGTAATAACACATAATTAAGTGGGGTCTGACCAGGAGAACTGGTGTGTGGGTGTATGATTTTTATTAATAGAGTAATAGAGTTGATAGCTATCTCAGAGGTCATCAAGTCCAACTTCCTACTCAGCACAGTATTTGCTAACTTGTTTCAGAAGATGGCTATCTCAGAAATGAAGCATGTTCTCTTCTGGAGCTAAATAGAAATGATTTCACTTCTATTCTTTCAACATCTTGATAAGCTTTTTCTGAATTTATTCCACATTGTTGATGTTTTAGGGATAATGATGCCCAGAACTGGACACACTTTTCTAAACTGATACAGTCATTCAGCCAATTATTAATTCACTTAATAGTTGTGTCATTTAGTATACATGGTTTTGTTTGTTTTGTGGTGTTCAGTCAGCATTGATTTCTAGTGACTGCTTGAACTAGTTCCTGCAGTTTTCTTACCAAGATTTTTCAGAAGTGGTTTGCCTTTGCCTGCTTCCTAGGGCTAAGACAGAGTGACTGGCTCAAAGTCACCATCTTCAGATAAGGCTGAATTAGAACACAGAGGCTTCTGGCTTCTAGCCTGATGTCTTAACTACTATGCCAACTGTCTCTGTCACAGTACCATTTTCTTAATGAGAATATCATTTGAGATTTTGCTGAATAAAGGTAATCCAAAACCTATGACCACAGGTTATGGCTATCACTTATGAATGAGGGAAGAAACAGTGTATGACTGGTCTTCACTCTTATGATTGATCAAAATTTCAGCATGCTTGGAAACCCAGGATATATTTATGATGGTTGCAGAATACATACATAATGTTCTGACCCAGCAGGGTTCCCAAAGAGCAAACACAGACAAAGGCAGCAGCCCTCACCTTTTAAGGTTTAATAATGAATTCTGTTCTGAAGACTGCTTTCCACTAATTAGCTCCAACAAGAAAGAGCCTTGCCAAGTTATTTGTCAAGGCTGCCCAAAACCCAGAGATAAGAACTAATTTATAAAATTCTTCAAACACGAAATAAGATGTCTACCAGTTGAGTTTAAGAGCTTCTTTGCTATCTGCAAAGAATGCTTTTCCAAACCTGGCTTTTATCCTCATGATGGAGGGGCCATTACTTTGCAGCCTTACTCCCGAGTTGCCTGTGCTGCTGTAATTGTTCTTTCCTCTGAGTAATCCTTTGTGCGTGTTCACTTGGCACAGGCTCCTTGAGAACCTCCTCATCACTGCTGCCAGCCCCCACAATCTCTGAAGGTAGCAGTTCACTCCCTTTCCCCCCCCCAATTTTTTTAAATTTTTTTTAATTTTTACATATCTCTTTGCGTGGACAACATGATTCCAGATTATAACACTTGTACATAATCATACTTTCATTTCCACCAATCTTATATGATGTCGTCTCATATCATTATCCATTTCACTCATCTTTAAATAAATTTCCATTTCATATTTCATGCAGCAGTCCACTCTCTGATGGTCCTGGGCCCTCATCAGAGTCATCGTTCTCCTCAGCCATCTGCACCTGCTGCCAGTTAACCACAACACATGCATGCATGCATACATACATGCATACATACATACATACATACCCACAGAAAGGGGATGATATTCCAATGTAATTTGCTCTGTCGTATCTCTGCCCCCGCTTTATGCTTCCAAATGAGAGACATTTGTTTTAAGCAAATTCACTTTTAAACTATTTAATAATCTAATGTATTATCAATCATTAGAATAGTCTAGTCTATAATACATTGAGAGAATTTTTATTGAAGTTCTTCCGCCAGATACTTTTTTAAAAAAGCTATCACAATGGCTTCACTAATCTCTCTCTTTGAATCATAAGCCTTAATTATTCACTCAAAAGAGAAACAAATGAATATATTGATGTGAATGGAAAGTTACTATAAACAAACTTTAAAGGAGATGAGAAATGCAATCACATATCTACAGTATATTGTTTCATTTAGTTTTGCGCTTGACTCTAAGGAAATTGATAATCCAAAAAGAAAATATTGGCTTTTGTTTTTTTTTAAAATATTTAGTACAGCTACTAACACTTCCATGATGCTACATTGCATTTCTGACCTTTATTTGAGAAAGTATTACAGATTAAAAATGCACATTGTAGAGGGAGATGGAGGAATGCTTTGCTGGACCTATTTTAACACTCAATAAAAGCAGGAAGAATAGCTTGCTGTCTGTAAACTCATGTTCAGAATATGTACAATAAACAAGATGAGATTGAACTCTTTAATACAGAAAAGCAAATGCTCTTTAATACATCTAACAAAAGCCTGGTAGAATAATGTCTATAACCTGAATATGGAAGTTAAAGCATGCCTTTTGCTTGGAAGGAACAGAAGAAATGGAAATGGAGAAAGAGTAGCACAGTATGTTAAAAAAAAAATATCCACTCCTGCTTAGAAATTCAAATAAATGAACTTGGCAATTGATATAGAAAGCATCTGGATGAAAATAAGTGGTGGAATGAATAAAAGCAATGCCATTGTTGATGCCTGCTAGGCTGTCATTTACCCACCAACCAAGAAAAATGATGTGGATTATGCTTTCCAAAAATAAATTGCAGATCTGTAAAAGAAACATGAACCAGTAATGATGGGGGTTTAATTGCTCCAACGGCTATTGCAAACAACCTCTATTAAGCATGGTCCTTCCAGGAAATTCTTAATCTGTCCTGTTTGTATTTTATTTCTCTTCTTAGAGAAGGAGGAGAAGAATTCTTGACTTGTTACTAACCAACAGGGAAGATTTCGACAAGAAACTGTATCTGGGGATGGTGACCACATAATGATGGAATTCTTGATTTTAAAGGAAACTGAAACTGATCAAATGCATATATGGTTTCAAGAAAGCTGTTTTTAATAACTCAGAGCAAAGAAGAGAAGGATTTCATGAAAGGAATCACTAATAGAAAAAGGAGGAGGATAAGAGTTCTTAAAAATGACTGTAACAATTAGAGATTAGGAACAATCCAGTGACTGAACAGAAGAAGGTAATATTGCCATGCAAAAAAAGTTTAATTAAAATCTAATAAAAATAATTCATAGCGGCAGAAGGATAGTTATAAATTTGTAAAGCAAGGGAAAAACTATGAGTAAAAAACAAGATATATAACATGTAAAGGAAAGAGGAGGATTGGGTTTACCAGATTTGAAACTATATTTTGCTGCTTGCTCTTTGGTGTGGATGAAAGTGTGTGTGTTGGCGTTAAGATATAGAAGGTTATTGCATTTAGAAGATCACCATTTGAGATTTGAGTAGCATTGGATATCTATGGCATAATAAAGTTAAGGTAAATGTAGACTTTATGTCTTTATGTCATAATCTTTATGTCAGGTAGGCTATTCTTAAGAGTATGGAATAAATATAAACTTAGATTTTGCTTGTAATTACCTTTATGGCTTTTCAGCACCAGAAACATTTTATAGATGAAAAATGATAACTAAATATAAATGATTAACTTATCAGAATGTATTAGAATTCCCTCAAGGATATTATCAAATGAAATCAACAGAAGATTTGATAACAGAAGAATAGTCGTGTCAATGGTTTTCTCATGTACAATTTATACAAAGATTTCCAGTGGATAAAAGATTTTATGGTTTTGAACAAAGTAAGACCGACCTTGAAATAGAATTACGCACTAATGTTGAACATGTTATGGCTAAAACGTATAAATGTTTATTGTAATATGAAACAAAAGAAAAACAAGTAAAAGAATGTGTGATAAAATGGCCTAATTTTTGGCTATAATATACAAATGGACTAATGGGAAAATATGTGGTGAAAGGACTAAAACTTACATATGTTCTAATATTAAAGAGAATGTTTATAAAATGATGTATTGCTGGTACTTGTCGCTAGAGAAATTGACTAGAATATATAAAGACGCACTAGAAATGTAAACAGCATGAAGGGATATTTTATCATACTTGGTGGGCATATTAATTCTCCACCCCAAATAAAGGATACAGATGCATATTTTAATACATTAAACATTATACACCAGAACAACTAGACACAAGAATAGTTTCCCTGAAAGCCGTCACTCTGCTAAACAAATAATTCCCTCAACCCTGTTCAACGATTACAAAGTCTGCATTACTCTTGCTGTTAATCTTGTCACCATTCCTTATCACCCATCCCCTCCCACTTGTGACTGTATGACAGTAACTTTGTCGCTTGTATACTTACGATTTATATTGTCTGTTTCCTAGTATGATTGATTGCTTATTGTATCCTATAACTATTATTAAGTGTCGTACTTTATGATTCTCGACTCCTGGTGAATGTATCTTTTCTTTTATTTATACTGAGAGTATTTACACCAAGACAAATTCCTTCAACCATACTTGGCCAATAAATTCTATTCTATTCCAATCTATTGTATTCTGTTCTGTTCTATTCTATTCTATTCTATTCTAAACATTCAGAAAATTTTAAAGGTTACAGTACAATTGAAACCAAAGACTTTTCTTTTGGGACTAATGGACAAGCAACTAGAAAAAAGATTTGACATAATGGAGAAATGATTGGTAAAGATGATGAAACTTGCAGATTAATTTCTTTGATTAACAAAAAATCCACAGCCTCCCCACCCCAGGGCCCATATTCTTATTTATGGCTGATTTGAAACCCCTTATATTCTTTACATTAAAACATAAAAATGCACTTATGATTTCTGGTTTTGATTATTAGAAAAGACTGGATAATACAAACACCCGTTGGAACAGATTATCAGCATGTTTCTGAGCACTTGGACAGGTATGCTAAAATTAATAGGAATTTGATTTTGCCTGAAACAAATTGTGCCAAACTTATTTTATATCAATCTTTGATAGAATTATTAGTTTGGCAGACCAGGGTAGTGGTACAAGCATACTAAAATTGGACTTCAACAAAACCTTTGACCAAGTGGCTCATGATATTCTCCTTCAAAACTTGATAAAATATGAGCAACTTGTAATATTGTTAGATGGGCTTACAGTTGCTGAAGGAGTGCATCTAAAAAGGACCTGTAAATGTTTGGGTAGCCAGATTCTTCACTGAGCAGAGGGTTGAACTAGTTCACGGGTGTCAAACTCGCCATATTATGTTGTCATCATGTGCAGATGTGGTATTCAACAGATTCTGACCAGTTCTGGAGAACCGGTAGACGAAATTTTGAGTAGTTCAGAGAACCGATGGTAACCTTCCCTTGGAGTGGGGAGGGAATGGAGATTTCACAGTAACCTGCCCCTGCCCCGCCCACCAAGCCACACCCACAGAACCAGCAGTAAAAAATTTTTAAATCCCACCACTGATCATGTGACATTTCACAGTATTCATGGAACTGGGATGCATGTGATATCTGGCCCTTGGGCCGCCAGTTTGATACCCCGTCAGTTTGATCTCTGAGATAAGGAAAGAAGGAAGTGGTAGGCCTCTTGCATGGCACTTTCAGGTACTCCAGTTTCTGTGTGTACAACATAGCATAGCTACTTATTGTACTGTTTGACAGTAATACCTCCTCAAGACCTGATAATTTTGTGCATTATGGAATCATGCTGAAAGAACTCCAAGAACCCAGATATTTTTCTTCCTTGTGTCTTTTATGGAGTAAAAAATCGGTTTTGAAGAGGAAAGAAGTATTATTATAGTAATTAGTGATAAATATTAATAATGAAAGCTCCCAATACTATAGCAGATAATGGGCTATGTACCATCCTTTTCTTTCTTTTCTTCTTTTGCCTTGAATCTTAAGAGTAGGCTGATACTACATAAGTAGTGAGTGTATTCAAACACCATCACATTACTTTTAGAAATGCTATGCATGACATATGTGTTTGCTTAGCATGAGAAACCCTGCCAGGAATGTTAAATAGGCTGTTGTGTTCACAGCACTCTAAGATGGAAGGAGATCAAAAACTGAAAATAGCTGTATCTTGTACAGTATTTGAAGAACTTTAATGTATTCTGTGACTCTTTTGAATCAAAATAAGAGCTAGCGGAGAAGGAATGGAAAACTGAAGGGTGCAACTTTCATGATTTTTCTGTTCTGCTGAGGTCAGGCTAGGAGCAAATTAAAATATTGCTGCATAGGGTGGGCATATTTTTGCTGAAACAGGTCAGAAGGGTGAAATCCTCATTTCCTTTGTATTCCCTGTAAAGAGAAGCCAAAGCATATTTCTGCCTTTGTTTATTTTCTCTTGGGAAATTTAGTATATTAAAAGTATTTTGTGGAATTCCTTCTTTCTAAAAAGCAAAAGCTTTTAGAAATAGACTTGGGTTACTTGGACTTCTGTACATTTGTTTTTGCCCATTCTATTTAGATTTGAAGACCAAAATAAGGTGAAAATGCTTTGCAAACATTTAATTAATGGACAGGGAAGGCTCTGTTTTCTGGTTTGGATAAAAATATAGAGATTGGAGAATAGCATCCTTTGTGATCCTGCTAAACTAAAATTCATGAAAGCTTCAGCAATTGGAAATATCTGACTGTGCTCGGCTGAACTTTAAAACTAAGGTGAATTGGCCCTGGTTAACACTAGGACAGGAATCATGTGCAAGTTCTAGAGGGCTAGCCTGAAAAAAAAAATCATGGAGAAAGCAATGACAAACAACATCTGTACATCCTACCAAAAGCACTATATGGATGCTATGACCAAGACTGAGCTTGACATAAGTTTTATAACAGTCCTCTGACTATAGTATGAAGATGCCCTGCTGTCTTTCAGGATATATCCTTATGGTTTGGTTTTTATATCCTCGTCAGTCCACAGCAGAGGCAGTTCAGATTCATTTGTAGGAGCTGTGGTGGCACAATGGTTAGAATGCAGTGTTGCAGGCTAATTCAGCTCACTGCCAGGAGTTTGATCCTTACTGGCTCAAGATTGACTCAACTTTCTTTCCAAAGTTGGTAAAATGAGAACCCCGACTGTTGGGGACAATGTACTGACTTTATAAACTGCTTAGAGAGAGTTGTGAAGCACTGTGAAGCAGTATATAAGTCTAAGAGCTCTTGTTCTTGTCACTTGCCCTATGTTTTTTTTTAAATAATGCTTTTCCTCTTGCCTAATCTAAATGGACACAATTTTGGATCTTGCCCTCAACAATGTAATTGATGATACTGTCATGGATTGACACTGTCATAGATTGAGATTTTCCCAGCTCCTATTAGTTACTTTTGGCTGTTCCTGATCAGTTGCTGGGCAGTGTTCTCTGTGGTCATTTTGGTTTGGCAAGTAGGAGCAAGTGGCTTCTGCCCATGTAAGGCCAGAGTAGCATTCTAGGACTGACTGGTCATGCATTATATGAACTGTCGATACACAGAGATTTAGCACTAAAGAACAATTTAAATCGAGAAAGAAAGATGGATTCTGCCAGCTGATTGCCAGCTGGTTCTGTCCGAAATGAGTACATTACATTCCAAAACTTTTAATACAAGTTTTCTTTCTTCTTCTAAAATGGGAGTTCACACCATCTGTACACCTTTTACAGATTTTTTTTTAATGTGGGGGGAGGGGACACAGTGCCACTTGTTATCCTTGCCGACCATTTTACATATTCTATGGGCTATGTGCCACTGGCTATGAGATGAAAACTGGATCCCTTGGTTATGCATTCCTCACAGGAAAACCACAGTATAAGCAGAGACTTTCAGTCACACATTCAGTTATGCACATGCATTACTATTAATGAAAATAACTATTAAATTACAGCCAAACATAACCAGCCAGATGGGTCAAACGTAGAGGAGACCCGTATCACTTCTTGCAATCTCTCCTCTTCCTTTCCAAACTTGTGACCTATCCGCCAGGGGATGTCTGTTGCTCTTTTAATAGAGCGCGATGTCCACATCAACAAAATTGCCCAAGTGGAACCCAGCACTAGTTTCCTTGGCAATCTATGATTTGTCCCAGTTGAAAACTCACTAATCCATACTTTCCAAGTATCCATTTCACTCATCCAAACCCACAATTTCACCTGTTAAGGAGAGATGAGGGGATCTCACTGGCAAGAGACCACTGGTAAGGGAGGAAACAAAACACTAATCATCTTCCTTAAAAAAAAAATCTGCACTAACAGCAGAAAAAATATAGCAGAATTCCAGCTCCATCACTGAGGCACAAGATAAGACATGGCTAACAAGGCAGCATAGTTTAGATTGGAATGTTTTTTTGCTGATTCAAGGACTGAGGGCAGTGGTGGGATTTAAATTTTTTCACTACTGGTTCTGTGGGTGTGGCTTGGTGGCATGGCAGGGGAAGGGTACGGTAAAATCCCTATTCCCTCCCCACTCCTGGGGGAAGGTTACTGCAAAATCCATTCCCTCTGCACCCCACTAGCCTGCTTTTCAGCTCCGTTTTCCTGAGCAGGGCAACAAAAGAAGACTCAGCTGGGACTTGGGAGGATGAGAATAGATGGGGGTGGGGCCAGTCAAAGGTGGTATTTGCTGGTTCTCTGAACTGCTCAACATTTCCACTACTGGTTCTCCAGAACTGGTCAGAATACCACCTCTGACTGTGGGCCATCATATTAGCATGACCATCAGGAAGAATCATTCTGAAAGTTTGACTTTTTAAAGCTCATATCTTCCTTCTCTGCTGGAAAGCTGACTGGAGCTTTGGAAACTCCAACTTATCAGTACCCAAAGGATCACATGTTCTTCACCATTACAGTAAATAATTGTCCTGTTGTGTAAAATGGCTGATGTGCATTTTTTTAACCATGTTTATTTCTCTAGAATAAACACTTTTGAACAGAGACAATAACACCAATGTTCGCTTCTGCTTTTAAACCATATTTGCAGAGATTACCTCCAGTGATTCAGATTCTAGATGGGCAACTCAGAATCCACAGATCTCCAGTTCCATTTTCACAGCTGCTAATGGACCTCAAATTGCACTGTAAAAACTAGAAAGCAAAAGTGCTTCATTTTATAGTGCTGTGATTGTTTGCTCTTTGGCCACTTAAAATTCAAAATAGCCTGCCCTTAAATGTTCATGAGGCTTATTATGTCTATAACATGTAACCATCTGGAGCAACGTATTTCAAACATGGCAATTTTAAGATGTGTGGATTTCAGCTCCCAGGCTGGCTTGTGAATTCTGGGAGCTGAAGTCCACATTTCTTAAAGCTGCCAAGTTTGAACAACAACATGATCTGGTAGGATGAGATTCTTCTGATCCTCTCCCCAGGAGATGAGAGGGATGAGAAGGCAAGAACTGGCCTTTTGATAGCTGTCCCAGGTCGGTGAATCATTTTCTGACTTCACCTCCCAGTTATTTTTTGGGAAAGAGGTGAAGAACAATCCCTTCTGCCAGGGTTTTGGAGTGTGGGCGGTTGGTTACAATGGTTGCTATATTTAGCATCTGGAGACTGTTTTTCTCCCATAGTTTTATCATGAAGTTTTATGTTTTTATCATTTGTGTTTATATTGGATTGTTCTGTGCTTCCTACAGTCAGTGATTAGGATAGACTACTATGCTTGCGAAATAAATAAATTCTTCCAAATGATGTCAACAACTGAATAATCATTTTTGGCCCTAGCCTTTGATTGATGTCACTACATCACCAGGCATGCAGCTTGCATCCTTAAGTAGCTAGCTAAAGACATACATGCACACTGCATATAACATTGCTTGGGATTGGAGAAAGGGTGTCAATCCCATCAATGACCTGCCCAGAATTAATCATTTTGGTTAATCCCTGGATTATTCTCATTGCAGACAAATGCAGATTGTGAGTGCATATTGTTCGGTTCACGGGAATGAGACTCAGAGATCAGCGTAACTTCAACTCTTTTATTCAGTTCTGAAAGTCTGTGTTAACCAGGAGCCGTGGCAGCTCTTTTTATAGAAAGCTGCTCGCGGCTAGTGTCCAATGATGGCTACTTGTTTTTCCCGCTGCTTGAATTGGCCAATGATAGCCCTGCTATCATTGGCCAATCAGCATCAAGAAAAGTAGCCAATTAGCATCAGGTATTTGTTATCCAATAGGAATAGCCTATTTGAAGTATGTTAGCTCCTGTCAGACGAATACAATAGACTCGTGGGCCACAAAAAAGGTGATCCATATCTAGATCGTAGGTAGATGCTTACTCCATTGGTTGGAAGTAAAGCTATCGAATCATCACTTACTACCGACGAGGCAGTTTGTTAAAACAGCCCCAGAAACTAGTTACCGGACGTGCCTCGTCCGAAACGGTCCCACATGTACAGCTTTACCATTTGAGAAATTCCCTGCAGAACATGGCATACGGTTACATGCACTGGCAGTCCCGCAGGCCGACATCGCACAGACAGTAGGGGCGAACGCATGCGTCCGTATAGCCAAGGAAACATTAACAAAATCAGACACAGGGGAGCTGCAAAAAGAATGAATTAAGAAATTGCTCAAATACAACCATGAACATCCAAAAAGCTCCCACTTACAAACAAAAGCCAGCAAAATTACTGATGGGCAGAAAAAACTAAGCTCACAATTTAGCTATATTACACCGCAACATTCGCCACGAGAAAAGCCTACCGACTCTTGAGCAAGTATCGCAAATCGACCAGGGGGACGAAAATTATAGTAGTTAATACGCAAAAAAGAAACTACCGCCACCCATGTGCGTGCTGGCAACAATTACAAAGAAAATTAACAATGACACGGTCCTACAGACTGGAGACAGCGAGCGTACCGGAACAACATGGCGAAGATTACATCAACACGTATCGATACACGGAAACTCTAAGATGCGAGCCGACCACAGACACACCCACACACACCACAACCGATGACACAAAAACAGCACAACAGACCAACCAGAGAGGGGCGACGCAGACCTCAGTCAACAAATAAGGGGGGAGACCCTCAGTAGAAAACGCGAACCCCTTCCGGTCAGAAACAAGAAACCGCTCGCCGTTAGAAAAGAAACGCAGAAAATCAAAAATAATCACAATAAAAACATTCGCCAAAACCAAACGCAAGCAAAAACAGTGACCTAACCGTAGAAGTCTTCGTCAAGGAACAAGAAGCAAAGTAGACCTGATGCTTGGTCGGAAAGAGAGCACCGGGGCCGCTCTAGCAGCCGAGTAGCGCCAGGCGGGAGCGGCAGGCTGACTCTAGCCCTTCCAGGAGTTCGACAGAAGCATGGAGAAACAACTATCCCGTTCGAACCACCGCTGAAGACGATGAAACAACTTAAACTGCGAGATACAACTAGGCAACTAGAAGCCCTGCCACTTACGTGACAACGTATGGTAGCAATACCAAGAGGGAGGGGTGTCTCCATGAGCT
>BHFT01016844.1:0-15935 GCA_004320025.1 Laticauda laticaudata
CCACCCCTCCCCTCCCCTCCCCAGAGTCTCCACATGGCCGATTTTCGATGCAGGTCAGTGCAGAGACAGTGGGAGAGGGAAAAACAGGCCTGTTTCTGGCTTCCGGGGGGCCTCCAGAGCCCAAGGGAAACTGTTTTCACCCTCCCGGAGGCTTGGGGTGAAACCTCCAGACCCTTGGGAGGGTGAAGATGGCCTCCCCGGGCTCCGGAAGCCCACTGGAAACCGGACACAGGAAGGTCCGATAGGCCACGTCCACCAAGCAACCGGGCAGCAAACCAGTTGCTGGGATTTTTGAATCCCACCCCGGCTGAAACATATGAAGAACGGTTGCAGGATTTATGTCATGTAGTGAAAAGAAGAACTAGGACATGATAGCATCTTCCAACATTTGAGGGGCTGCCCCAAAGAAGAGGGGGTGGGGTCCACCTATTCTCCAAAGCCCCACAAGGGAGGAGTAGAAGCAAGGGATGGAAACTCATCAAGGCATTCAAACTAACTAGCCTAGAAATAAAGTGAAATTTCCTGACAGTGAGAACCATTAAGCAGTGGAATAGCTTGCCACCAGAAGTTCTGGGTGCTCCACAGGGCTGGGATTCTACCAGTTCGCACCTATTTGCTAGAACCGGTTGTTCGCCTTGTAAGCAGTTTGGAGAACCGGTTGTTAGAAGAAATCACAGGGCTAATCCTGTAAGGAAGCCAGGAAGGAAACATTCTGGTGTCGCTTACAGAAACTGCCTCTCCGTTAACCCTTCTTACATTCTTGGCAGGACTGGACTTCCTGTCTCAGGAACTTCTCTGGAGTTTTTCTCCCCTCCTTTGCTGATACTTTGCTTGTGTGGAGGGACCATTCAAAGTTACNCTGATACTTTGCTTGTGTGGAGGGACCATTCAAAGTTACAATGGCACTGAAAAAAATGACTTATGACCATTTTTCACACTTACGACTGTTGCAGCATCCCTACAGTCGTGAGAGGCCAGGCAAGGCGATGTGAGTGTCGTTGAATTGGCCATGCCCAGCCAGTCACATGACCACCAAGCCACACCTACCAACTAAGCCACACCCACAGAATCGGTTGTTAAAAAGTTTGAAGCCCATCCCTGGTGCTCCATCACTGGAGGTTTTAAAGAAGTGATGGGACAACCATTTGTCTACCCATTGTACTATACAACCAGTTGTATAGGGCAGTGGTGGCTAACGTTTTTCGGCTCCTGTGCTGATAATAGCACATGCACTCATTTGTGTGTGCTCGCATTCCAGCACCCAGAAGGCAATGTGTGCTGGCCCCCCACCCCCACCCCACCCACGCACCATGTGTCTGTGTATGCACATGCATCTCCCACATATCCCCCCTACTCCCTGCACATGCATATGCATGCCAGATACCTGACAATCAGACGTCTGGCGGTGGCACTCACACGCATGCACAGTGGGGCTCTTCTGGCCGACCTCTCGCATGCTGGGGGAAATGGGTCTGTGTGTCACTTCCGGCATGCATGCCATAGGTTCACCAACATGGGTACAGAGTTTCCTGCCTGAGCATGGGGTTGGACTAGACCAGCGGTTGCCAACTGGTGGGCCACGAGAAAATTTTGGTGGGCCGCATTGAAATCTCACCCCAGAGCACCCCCTCCCAAAGCAATTAATCCAGGCTGTGCAGAAACACAAGGCTGTGCCACCCACATGGTCCACAGGAACCCTCCCCACCCACTCACTCCTTACCCGGTAAACTTGCCTGCTAAATTGCTATTTTTCCTTTTTCCGACCATTCAACTTGTTCTGCTGTGCCGGGAGGATTTAGATTTAGCAGGAGCAAGAAATGGGTTGGATTTCTGCCTTCTAGCTCGTCTTTAGATCTTCAGCTCTTGTTTACTTTAAAAAAAAAACCAAACAAAATTTTATTAGCTTTTAAAGACAATACACAAACAACAAACAGAAAACTAATAATCATAAAATCTCTTTTCTTAAAAACTGCTTATTAAATTTTAACAAACAAATAAACATCTTATTTGAAACAACATAGTTCCAGATTATCACATATGTATATCTATTTTTCTTTTTCCCAACTTCTCCTTTTACCTAAATTTGTATGTTCTCTTTCTTCCTTGATACTTTATACTTTCATCTGTCTTGTTTACAATTTCATTATTCTCTTCTGAACATTCTTCCAAAAATTTTTATTAATTTCTCAATAAGCTAACTTAACAAACAAAAACACTAAATGAAAACAAAAACTTTTTTGGAGAAGCGGTCTTAATCCCTGGTTAAGCATCTTTTTTACAGACATAAATCAAATCAATGCTCATCTTATATACCATTTCATATCTCATTTTATCATTCTACATTTTTCTTATATGTTTTCTCCCCTCCTTTCACTCCCTTAATTCTATTTTATTTATTTCCATCTCAATATAAATCATTTTACTTGTATCCTTTTTCCGTTCTTTTTTCATTATCTATTTTTTCTTTTCTCTTTACTGCAAAATTTCTTTCTGGGAATCACTGGTTGAAGTATGACGACTTTTTATCTTCTCCCCTAGATTTAACACTTAAAATACTATTTAATTCCATTACGATTCTTGCTTAGAGCATTCTATATAGTACATTTTAAAAGTAATAAAAAAGAGAAAAATAGTTTCAGCTTATAGCTATAGTAAAACAATGTTCCATAGCTAATTAACTCTATTAAACATTTTACACATTCCTTTAATATATTGTTAACTCAATAATATTCCATTTTCTAACTCTATTTCAAATACAAATACTACAATGCAATCCTTGTGCACTTTTGCAGAATCTCTCTTTAATTAACATTTTTACCCTTTGTCTGTAAAAAACCCCTGGTTTTTACATTCTTTTTTAAGTCTTTATAACTTCTCTTCCTTTTTTTCCTTCCTCTCTCTATCAGTTCTAGTCTTTTTGTCCCCATCTCTTCAGTCTCCGTCCTCTTTGGTCTCCCCTCTCTGTTGTATTCTTCTTTTCTGTTGCTTCCTGACATTGTATCGATTTTTCACCTTATTTTTTCCCTCTGTTGTTTTTTTTAAATCTTGGATTCTCCATTTTTCTTTCCCTTTCCCTTTTTACTTTCTCAACTAAAAATATTTGTCCATAAAGATGGCTTCTTCTTCATCATCCAGCTTTCTTTGTTGTAATTCCTGGTAGGTAGAAATCACCATTTTCTAAGAAGTGGAAAACAGATCCAGAACAGCTTTCTTGTTCCTTCTTCTTTTAATTTTTTATATTTCTATTTTCAATTCTTCAATAGTAATGCCATTGTAATATTTTTTTTAAAAAACACCCAAATGGTTTTAGTCTTTCAAAAAATGTTTCCAAGAGTCCCAAAAAGTCCCCAAAGCAATCCCAAATCGCACAAAACTGTTTTCATTTAGCACTTTCTTTCTTTTATGTACTATCTTTTCCTGGGGTGAAATTTAATTCACAGTTCCAAAGTAATTTTTTTTAAAAGTCTTATTGCCGTTATCTCTTGATCTTAAAAGTTCCAGCCGTCTTCCTCCAAACAAAATCTTAAGATATATTCTTTGCCTCTCCCTTCCCACTTATAACAAAAGAAAAAAGAAAATTTTGATTTTTGGTTCCAATGTTCAGAAATCTTAATATCCCCTTGCTTTAATTTTCAGATTTAATTACCTTCTATGCCAAAGCAGGTTTTCCAATTTCCATCTGCTTATTTCCATAAGGAAGGCAGAATTGAGAAGAAAAAAACCTTTCCTTTACTTTTCTCCGGCGCTTTAACAACTTGTTAGGAAACAACGTATCCTTTTAAAAAGTTGAACCTCCAGAATAAAGATGTAAGCTTATTGTCCTGTTTCAGCCAAAAACTTTCACTTCTTTCAAAAACTTCCTCTGCACAATCTTATCGGATGAAAGCTTCTTTGGTGGCGGCCATTTTGCTGACCGCCGCTCCACCGCCTTGGGAAAAAGGGAGTTAAACCGGCTGAGGAGGGGATTGCGATTTTCCCCCAGACCCCTGCTCAGATCTCCCTGTCTTCGGTTACCTCTCCGGGGTAACCCATGCCTCAAATCCAGCTGGATCGAGGGGTACCTCGGCAGCGAGCTCAGCAGGAACCGCCGGCACAATCGCGGATTCCTGCACCGCCGAAGCCTTGCAACGGAAGTCCTTTTGCTCTGCTTTTAAGCACAAAGCCGAAACCTTGCCTTTAGGACTGAAGATTCTGTTATTTCAGTGCAGACTCACAGCAAGGCAAATTTTATGTAACAGACTGAGCTAGCCGATGGCAGATAGATAGATCTCTGAATGATTCTGTGGCAACTTGATCTGCCTTGCCTGCTTTTGCCTGATTTTGGGTGAATGTTGCTCTTTTTTTAATAAAAAATTCAATATTTAAATACATATTAAATACATTATATACAAGCCATGCCCCAGCCAGTCACATGAATCACCAAAGCCACACCCAACAAATTAGGCCATGCCCACAGAAACCGGTTAATGGTCCCTGGGATTTAAAATTATGAGGCTTGTGGTCCCCTGAGGTTCAAAAGTTGGCGACCCCTGGACTAGAAGACCTCTAACGGTCCCTTCCCACTCTGTGATTCTGAGCTGTTCAGTGCCGTGAGCGATGGATGACTGGCACCCAAGGTCTGCTTAGGAAACCTGGCCAGAGTCCCAGGAATGAATGATCCCAATGGAGAGGCAGCAGGGTCGGATCCAATTTCCCTGCATAGCTGAGAGAGAAGGAAATTGAATCAAGGCCAGGAGGCCGGTGGGGGCCAGACGGGCTGATCAGATCCATGTCCCTGATGGCGCCTCAGCCACCCTCCTGCCAGGCTGCAGCTGTGATGGTTGAGTGAATTTCCCCAGGAAGCCCGGCCCCCTTTGAGGCTGCCGGCCCTTTCCAAATGGGGAAGCTGTCTCCCCAAGGTTGGGACCACCAAGGCTGGCTCAAATGGGCTTGCTGTCTTGTTTTGCTCTAAACGTTTATTCTAAAGCATGGCAGAGGGTTTGGGATGTGATTCACAACTTCTAGATAGGCTGCTCCAAGGCTATGCAGCTCCAAACATATTTGGTTAGTTTTATACGCATGTTCCTCCCTCCGAATTCTCAGGGTTTTTTAACTTTTATCCAAGTAAGTAGTTCTAAACATAGAGAATAGAATTAGAATTGAAAATAGATTAGAATTAGAATAGAAAATAGAATAGAATCGACGAATATAAAATAAATAGAGTAGAGTAGAATAGAGTAGAGTAGAATAGAATAGAATAGAAAATAGAACAGAAAATAGAATAGAAAATAGAATAAAGGAATATAGAATTAGAATATAGAATAAAATAAAAGAAGGTGGTAAAAACAGGACCAAACTCACTTAACAACTCTCTTGCTCAACAATGGGAATGTTGGATTCAGATCTGATCGTAAGTCAAGGACTAATTGCATTTGTGAGAGTTGCACTGTCCCAGGATCATCTGATCACAATTTGTAACCTTCCCTGCCAGCTTCTGACAAGCAAAGCCAAGGGAGGAAGCCAGATTTGCTTAATGACTGTGACTGACTTAACAACTGCAAGAACAACCATGGCAAGAAAACAGGCAAAACTCACTTAACAATTGTCTTACTTGGAAATTTTGGACTCAATTGTGGTCATAAGTTGAGGACTCTCTGTTTCGGCAAGAGAAGGGGGCTGTGGGTGGGGAAGAGAGGGGCGGATCAGGGAGAGGAGAGAGAAAATGCTCAGCTTTTAAGGAAGCCAGTTAGAAGGGATGCAGAGATTATCACTGGGGTCACTTGGTTAGTGTCGACATTTGAAACCAAGATCCGGTGCATGCTGGGAAGGGGCATTAATGCTTGCAAGGACCCACAACCAACTTTCCTTTCCCAGGAGTAGCCAGGGAGAAGGCAGCATGCAGATTTAACAAATAATCAGAGTTGGAAGGGACATTGTAGGTCATCTACCCAACCCCCCCGCCTAAGCAAGAGACCCTACAATATTTCTGACAGATTGGCAGTCCAATCTCTTCTTGAAAGTCTCAAGTGATGGTGCTCCCACAACTTCCGAAGGCAACTTCTGTTCCATTGATTGACTGCTCTCCCTATCAGATTCCAGGTTGAATCTCTCCTTGTTCAGTTTCCATCCATTATTCCTTGTCTGGCCTTCAGGTGCCTTAGAGAATAGCTTGATCCCCTCCTCTCTGGGGCAGCCCCTTAAACGTTGGAAGATGCTATCCTGTCTCCCCTTCTCTTTCTCTTCCCTAGACCAGCCAGGACCAGTTCCTGCAACCATTCATTGGATGTTTTAGTCTCTAGTCCCCTCATCATCCTGTTTGCTCTTCTCTGCACTCTTTCTAAAGTCTCAACATCTTTTTATAGTGTGGTGACCAAAACTGGATGCAGGATTCTTGGTGTGGCCTTACTGAGGCTTTATAGAGTGGAATATCACTTGATCTTGATTGTATCCCTCTGTTAATGCAATTTAGGATTGTGCTGGCTTTTTTAGCATGCTAGCCTCTTTCTCCATCAGATTCCTACCTTTTTAATCACACATATGACCATTACAGCACACATACCGCGATGGTCACAAGATGCTTGGCAAGTGACGCCTATTTATGACGGTCACAGCATCCTGAGGTCACTTTTTGTAACCTTCTGAAAAGCAGAGTCCATGGAGAAGCCAGAGTCACTTTACAACTGAGTTACTAACTTAACAAAAGGAAGTGACTCACTTCTTGAGTGTAGCAAGAAACGTCGTAAAAAAGGACAAAATTCCCTGAAGAAATGTCTGGCTTAGCAGCAGATATATCTATTTACTAAGCAAGAAATTTCTTCAGGGAATTTTGCCCTATTTTATGACATTTCTTGCCACAGTTGTGAAGTGAGTCACATGCGCACACACACACACACACACACACACATATGTATGGAAAGATGGATAGATATATTAGATTATATATGTATATATCTAGAGAGAAAATAAGATATTTCGAGAGAGATGACAATAGATGGATATATATAAAGAGATAGATTTAGAGATAATGAGATATATAGATATAGATGTGGATGATAGATATGCCATCACTCAGACATGATGTAGGGCAGTGGTCCCCAACCTTTTTTGTACCAAGTGTTTCACGCAGAAACATTTTTCAAGGACCGGCAAAATCAATTCTTCCCCAATAGTAAAGGGCTTCTTTTATATTTCTTTACTAAAAACATATTTTTATATATATTTTAATCACGATTATTCATTCTTTGCGGCCCAGTACAAAATGATCCACGGACCGATACCGGTCCGGGCCCCAGTGGTTGGGGACCCCTGGCGTAGGGTGTCGTCTCCTGCTTGGGCAGGGGGTTGGACTAGATGACCCACAGGGTCCCTTCCAACTCTTTTTGTAATCTGTAATGTCATGCAGATGAAGATGTAGGTACAGTGAGAGATAATTTGAAACTGGCGCATGCGCAGTATCGGGTGCCGGGCGGAGCGAAAGGAATCCAGCCGCGGCGAGGCCCGTGCGAGGGTCACGTGACTCCGCGAGAGCCCCGGCCCCCCCTCCGTCTCGTGCTGCCGCCCCACCCCAGCCCCGGAAGTCTCCGTCGCGTGACCGGAAGCCGGAAGGAGGCGAGGCGCCAGCTGAGGGGGGGGCTCGCCAGGGTCTCCCGTCCCCTCGGCCGGAGCAGCAGCAGCGAGAGAGCCGCGGACGCCCCCTCCCCCCTCCGCCGCCATGGGCTGCTGCTACAGCAGCGAGAACGAAGCCTCCGACCAGGTCTCGGCCCCGCCCGGGGAGGGAGGAGGAGGCCGGGTCCCCTCCGGCGGGTCTGGGGGCTTCGCGGCCTAGTGGGCTCCCCGCCTCCCTCGCGGGCCGAGGGGGTCTGGCTGGGGGCGTCCCGGAGGGAGGCGGGGTCGAGGCAGGCGGTGCCTGCAGGGGAGGGGGCGAAGAGAAGACCCTCCCCCCCCAAACTCCCTCCGGCCCCCGCAGCACAAAGCCAGGCCGGCCGGTCTCCTCCCTCTCGCCCCCTCCCCTGCTGGGGGCCCTTGGGGAATCTGGAAAGGGTCTCTGTGGAGGTGGGGAGGCTGTGGAGAATCTCCCCTCCTGGGGTCCCTGTGGGGGCACGGGGGGGCCTGGGTTCTTTGGTGGGGTCCTCAGCTGGGTGGTTTTCTGGCAGGCATTTCACGACCCGACTAGGGAACAGTATCCGTGCTAGAAGGCAGAGGAGGAGTTGCAAAGTGGAGGAGGAGGAGGAGGACTGGGGTCATCCATGCTCCCTGAGTTGTGCTGTTTTCTTGCAGACATTTCACGACCCAACTAGGGAACATCATCAGTGGTAGAAGGGAATGGGAATTGGAGAGTGGAGGAGGAGGAGGAGGAGAAAGAGCGAAAACGGAGGAGGAAGACTGGGGGGTCCCTGATGCCCTCTGAGCTGGGTGCTTTTCTTGTAGAGAAACCAGAGAGCGCCAAGGACCCCACTATTGCCTTCCTCCACCTCCTCTCCTCACACCCTGCTCTTTTCTACTAGTAGCACTGATGAGTTTCCCTCATTGGGTCACAAACTCTGTGAGAAATACACCAGAGAGCACCAAGGACCCCACAGTTCAGCCCTGAGCTACAAACATTTTCTTCTATTTATTTGTTGTGCCTGCAGTTTTCTTGGCAAGATTTCTAGGGCCTTTGTTTTGCCCTGCCCTCCTCCTCTTTCTCCTCCTGGCTAGGGAGGGAGGGGAAGGGCTGCCCCAAAGCCACCCAGCCGGCTTCCCCACCCATGGGAGGGCCAGAAAGGCCACTCTTCCAGTTCCCAACCTGGGGCCTTTAGTCACCACCTCAAACACTGCTGCCTTCCGTTGGAGCCAGTTGGTGATTTTGCCTGGAGGAATCCATCCAGGCGTCTTGGCAGCCAGTTTTGGGGGTGGCTTTGTCATTGCTTCCCTTCTAGGATGAGAAGGAGATGAAAGTCACCTAGTCAGTTTCCTGCATTGGGAGTTTCTCCTGCCTTGCACCTCTGATCAGAAGCAACTCCCAAGGCAGCAACTTTTCTTGACACAGGCAGTCCTTGACACGAGGGAGCCCAACATTTCCAAAATTTGCTCAGTGAGGAAGTTGTGAAGCCACCCAGAGTTACCTGTTGTAAAAGATGGACAGCCAATACATTTTTTAGAAAATAAATAAATGGGGGTTTTGCCCCATTTCACCACCTTTCTTGCCACCATCGTTAAGTGAATCCTGGCAGGTGTCACGTTTGTAACATGGTTGTTAAGTGAGCCTGGATTCCCCATGGACTCGGCTTGGCAGAAGGCCACAAAATGTGATCCAGATTCTGTGTGGTCACCTAGTAGGATCAAGGTGATCACGTGATCGAAGTTCAGACATTCAGCGACTGACCCACATTTATGATGGTCGCAGTGTGCTGAGGTCCCCTTTTGCAACCTCCTGACAAGCAGAGTCGATGGGGGAAGCCAGTGTGTGTTACCAACTTACCAACTGCAGTGATTCATTTAACGGTGGCAAGAAAGGTCATCAGATGGGGGGAAAACTCAGTCGTAAGTCGAGGAGAACCTGTCGGTGGTGAGCCAAAGGCCAAGGAAAGTCCCAGAGCCAAGAAGGCCAACGCTCTGGAGCAGAGCTGCCTCCGCTGTGTGTGGAAATACCGGAGAGTTCCAAGGATGGCAAAGCGTCCCATTGGCGAATAACCGAAAGAGCAGGCGTGGGCGAGGACGGGAGTGGCAGCCTCAGGCTCCTTGTCCAGCCAGGGGGCTCCTTGGTGGCCAGGTGAACTGCAGCAGGCTGTGGGAAAGATGGTCCCGTCCCCCTAAAGGGGAAGTTGGCAGAGGGAGGAAGGCAGGCAGGACGATGACCCAGAACGGGAGAGGAGACGTCTGTCTCTGGGCTGTCCTTGGCGCCCTCTGAGCTGGGTGGGTTTCCTGCAGACGTTTCATGACCCAACTATGTCACGTCATCGGTGCTAGAAGGGAAGTGGGGCTTGTGGACAGAAGGAGGAGGAGGAAGAGGGAAAGGCCTGTGGGGTCCTTGGTGCTCTCCGAGCTGGGTGTTTCTCCTGAAGACGTTTCATGACCCAACTAGGTGATCTCCTCAGTGCTTAGAAAGTAGGGGGGTTTGCTCTCTGTTTATGTACAGGTGGCTTGGCCTGTCAGTGTGGGTGGAAGTGGTCGCAGCAGTTTTTTCCTTAGGCTGTTTATGATTTGTTTGTTTGAATTGGGAGTTCCACAGCCACTAATACAACAGGGGTCATCAAACTTGGCGGCTTTAAGGCTTGTGGACTTCAACTCCCAGAATTCCTCCTCCGGTCATGGTAGCTGAGGAATTCTGGGAGTTGAAGTCCACAAGTCTTAAAGCCACCAAGTTTGAAGAACCTTACACTAAGAGATAATCAGGGAGCAAATTCCCCCCCTCCCTCCCAGCCCTGATGCGGTTCCCCAGTTGGGTCATGAAATGTCTGCAGGAAAACAACCAAGCTCAGAGAGCGCCAGGGCCCCAATCTTCCTCCTCTTCCTCCCTGATGACACTCCCTGGTCATGAAACATCTGCCATAAAAACCACGCAGCTCAGGGAGCATCAGGGAGCCCTCAGTCTTCCTCCTCCCCCCCATCTCTCTTGCAAACCTTCCTCCCTTCTAGCATTGATTATGATGACGTTCCCTAGTTGGGTCATGAAACATCTGCAAGAAGAGAACCAAGCTCAGAGAGCACCCAGGACCCCTCAGTCCTCCTCTCTTGCAAACCTTCCTCCCTTGTAACCTTGATGCAGTTTCCCAGTTGGGTCATGAAATGTCTGCAGGAAAAGCAGGGAGGCCCACAGTCCCTCTCCATTTTCCCTTCTCCTCTCTGCAAACCCCTCTCCCTCCTAGCCCCGATGAGGTTACCTAGCTGGGTCATGAAATGTCTGCAGGAAAACATCCAAGCTCAAAGAGCACCAGGGAGCCCTCCTTTCAGCCTGGAGCTGCAAATATTCTCTTCTGCCTTTTTGACCCAGTCCAGGAGGGATTAGGGACCTCCTGCCAGGCTCCACTTGCTCCTCCCCAGACTGACTTCCTCCCCCTTGTTCCCTCCCTTGCAGGGGGAGGAGTCCAAGCCCCTGCTGCCCCCAGCCTCCAGCCCACCCAACAAGTCCATGAATGGAATGGGATCCTGCTGCACTCTGCCTTCAGCCCGGACAGACGAGCAGGCCCTGCTCTCCTCCATCCTGGCTAAGACAGCCATGTAAGTCTTTGGCCTGGGGCACGTGGGGGGAGGCTGCCTGTTCTGGGGGGGCCAGGTGAACGGGGTTAATTTCCAGGGCTACCTGTGGGTATACGTCCTTTTTCGTTCATCCTTTCTGTTGTTATCAATCATTGCGAAGTCAGCCAGATGACCAGACTGGGTTTGGCATTTTTTATCCGCCTCTCGAGGCGGGTGTGGAGGTTTGATGGCGCTACAGCTGTCGTTACGGGATGTCAAGCTGCCTTTTGCAACTGACTGACAGGGATTTTTGTCAGTCAGTTGCAAAATAATACTCAGAATGCTGGTTTTTCTTCATCCCCTCTGTTTGTTGTTTTCATTTATTAAATCTGTCTTGGCTCCCATCGTCCTGCGAAGCGACTCTGGGAGACTTGCAAATCTCATTTGAACGGAAGTGGAGGCATTAGAGCAGGGGTCCCCAAACTTGGCCACTTTAAGACTGGTGGAGAATTCTGGGAGTTGACGTCCACCAGTCTTAATGTGGCCAAGTTTGGAGAACTCTGCATTGGAGGTTAAATAAACAGAAATTCAGTTAAAAACTGGAATAGTCCAGGGTGGAAGTGGGATCTTCTTCCTAGTCCACTATCCACCCACCATGGAACATCCCCCAGGCCAGGCCAGTTGGCAGAGCCAGCTCTGGAGGCTCTTGAGTGTGCCAACAAGGCCTTGGGGTCTTGTGAAAGATACTGCCTCCCTGCTTGAAAGCCTTGGGACTCTTGCCCACCCAGGCCCACCTTCCCCAGGTAGCCGTTACCCAACCCCTCTGGCCATGGGTATTTGGCTTGGGGCCAAGGGCCGACTGCCCCAGAACCCCCCACCGCCGCCCAACTGCAGGGTAGTATGTGTGTGCAATGCTGAGTGAGGCAGGAGGAGCGTAGCTTTCTCTAACCCTCAGGTGCTTCTGCCTTCTTGCAGCAACATCATTGATGTTTCAGCCGCAGATCAGCAGCAGATGGAGCAGCACGAGTACATGGACCGAGCACGGCAGTACAGGTACACCGGCCCTGGGCAGGGGTGGTGGTGGTGGTAGGGGCAAAACTGCTTAAGCTCTGCCAGGCAGCCTTGCCGTGAGATTACAGTTGTACGGAGCCCTCGGCTTGCCACTACTGAAAAAATAACATGACTGGTCCTCACACTTATGACCATCATAGCCTTCCTGTTGTCACATGTCAAAAAAGCCAATGCAATCCTAAGCTGCATGAACAGAGGGATAGAGATCAAGTGAGGTATAAATACCACCCTATAAAGGCCACACCTAGAGTCCTGCATCCAGTTTTGGTCACCAGACTATAAAAAAGATGTTGAGACTTTAGAAAAAGTGCAGAGAAGAGCAACCAGGATGATGAGGGGACTGGAGGCTAAAACAGAGGAGGAACAGTTGCAAGAACTGGGGATGGCTCATCTAGGGAAGAGAAGGGCCAGGGGAGACAGGAGAGTATCTTCCAGTATTTGAGGGAGGGGCTGCCCCAGAGAGGAGGAGGAAGGGGGTCAAGCTATTCTCCAAAGCACCTTTGAAGGCCAGACAAGGAACAATGGATGGAAACTGACCAAGGAGAGATTTTTCAACCTGGAAATAAGGAGAAACTTTCTGACAGGGAGAACCATCAACCCATGGAAGAGAAGTTGCCCTCGGAAGCTGTGGGAGCTTCATCACTTGAGACTTTCAAAAAGAGACTGGACTGCCTTGTGTCAGAAATGGTGGAGGGTCTCCTGCTTGGACATGGAGGATGGGTTGGACTAGATGACCTATAAGGTCCCTTCCAACTGTGATTATCTGTTATCTGACATGTATTAACAATGGTTACAGCCTGCTGGGCTCCTTCCGATCCTTCCCAGCCACCTTCAGAGTCAACGAGGGTAAAGTCAGCTTCACTTACCACACCTGCAACGATTCACTTAGCAACTGGAGGGCAAAAGTGGTAAAATTGGGTGTGACTCACTTAATAACCGCCTTGCTTAGCAACAGAAGCAGCTGCTGCTGCTGCTGTTTGTGGTTGTTAAGTCAAGGACGACCTGTAGGTCTGTTCCCTGATGGAGCCGTCACACAAGCCGGGCCAGGAGGCTGTGGCCTGTCAATCACTGGTGGAGGGACCTGGTTGGGTGGGGCAGCCTTCCTCCTTCAGACCCCCCTCCAGAGACTGGGGGGGGGGGGAGCTGCTGCATCGGACTCCGTTTTTGGTCCCATTCTTGCAAAAACTCTTTCAGCCACACCTTACCTGAGGGCAGAGGTCTCGGAACGTGGCCACTTTAAGACTGGTGGACTTCCACTCCCAGAATCCCAACCTTGGCCACTTTTTGGTAGACTTCCACTCCCAGAATTCTGGGAGTGGATGTCCACCAGCCCTAAAGTGGCCAAGTTTGGGGGGCCCTGCCTTCGGGCCCACAGGTAGGTTTCAGGCCCACAGCTGGTGCTCGACTTACAACAGTTCATTTAGTTGCAATGGGACAAAAAAAGTGACCTGGGACCCGTTTTTTCACCCTCCCATTGCAGCCTCCCCTGCAGTCACGTGATCAAAATGGGGATGTTTGGCTACTGGCGTGGCCTTACGACTGTTGCAGTGATGACGTGATCCCCTTTTGTGGCCTTCTTTGCGCCCAGCAAAATCCAAGGGGGGCAGCCAGATTCCCTTAACCACCGTGGGGCTAACTTATCTGTGGTGGCAAAGAAGGGACGTCAGCTGGGACAAACGCACTCAACAAGTGTTTCGCTCAGCAACTTAAATTCGGGGCTCAGTGGCGGTCGTAACTCGAGGGCCACCTTGTACTTAAACTGGCTGCCCAGCATGTTCAGTCCTGGGGAGTGAAATTTCTGACGGTCCTTAAGATGAAACGGGTGCCGGCCATGTTGTGGAAGGGGCTGCAGCACAGCCACACCTGGAGTGGTTCAGCTGCCCCTGGTCGCAAGTGGAGACGTGTGTGTCTCCTGGGGGTCCTCTGGGGCTGCCCCCGGGTCCCCCCTCTGGCTCACTCCATCCCTCTCTGCCCCCCCTTCTTCCCTCCCCACAGCACCCGGCTGGCCGTGCTGAGCAGCAGCCTGACGCACTGGAAGAAGCTCCCTCTGCTGCCCTCGCTGACCAACCAGCCTCACCAGGTACTCGCCAGCGACCCCGTGCCCTTCGCAGACCTGCAACAGGTAGGTGGCTCAGATGTGGGTCTCCCTCTGGCTTTCCTCTCTGGGAGGCAGGGGCAGTGAACAGCCCCCATGTGCCCCAGCTGGCCTGGCAAGGCACCCTAACCCCCCTCTGCTCCCCTGGACTCTTGGCGCTTTCAGCTGCAGGAGCTGGCTGGCTCCATCCCTTAGAACCAATATCACCATTTGCATTTTATATATTATATGTGCAGAAGTTTTTTTTTATTAATCCACTTTTATTTTAAAAGTAACTGAAGATGGTGAACATACATAACATTCCTTTCTCCTCTTTATTTTCTCAGCCTGTGAGGTGGGCTGGGCTGAGAGGAGAGGATTGGTCCAAAAGTCTCCCACCTGAGTTTTATGAGGCATTACCTAAGATGGGATTAGAATTCTCCCTCCCTTGATGATTGGCCCAAGGCCACCCAGCTGGACTCTTCAGGCAGGACTAGAACTCACCGCCTCCTGGGGATTGGCCTAAAATCACCCAGCCTGTCTTAATGGCACCGTTCTTAGTGCCGTGATTAGCGGTAGCCATAGCGCTTAGACTTACACACCGCTTCCCAGGGCCTTCCCAGCCCTCTCTGAGCTCTTTACAGAGTCAGCCTGTGGCCCCACAACCATCTGGCCCCTCATTTTACCCACCTCGGAAGGACGAGTCAACCTGGAGCCTGGTGAGAATCGAACGGTGACTCTGGGCAGAGTCAGCCTGCAATGCTGCACTCCAACCCCTGGGCCACCAGGGCTCTTAGGCAGTTGCTTACTGTTCAGCTATCTGAGCTGGTAGTTCCCTGATTGGGGTGACAGTGACAGTGACAGGGCCATCTATTATACCTAAGCAGAGAGCAACCCCCACGCCCTTCCCAACTGACGGTGTTCCCTAGTTGGGTCATGAAACGTCTGTAAGAAAGCAGCCAAGAGCCCCAGAGACCCCGCAGGAGTTGCCAACCTCCTGGCAGAAGTCTCTCCTCCACAGCTGGGGGATGGGCAGAAGCTTCTCCTGCCCCCCCTTCCCCTCACCTCTTGCCTGTGCCCCCTTCCTCCAGGTCTCCCGGATAGCTGCCTACGCCTACAGTGCCCTCTCCCAGATCCGTGTGGACGCGAAAGAAGAACTGGTGGTGCAGTTTGGGATCCCCTGATGCCCATCCGCTCGCCCGGGCTTGGGTTATTCCTCCTCCACGTTTAATTTCTCTCCTCCCCTCCACTGGCTCAGCACCGCAGTGGGCCTCGTGCACAAGAAGAGACACTGGGTCTGTTACCCCGCCACAGGGACACTTTACGCGTGGGCAGCCAAAGGCTGGCGAGACCCATCACCTGGGGCCCTCCTCCTCCGCCTCTTCTCCCTAGCCGGGCCAGGCAGTGCCCGGTTGGTCTGGGCCGGGAGGCAGANCAGCCAAAGGCTGGCGAGACCCATCACCTGGGGCCCTCCTCCTCCGCCTCTTCTCCCTAGCCAGGCCAGGCAGTGCCCGGTTGGTCTGGGCCGGGAGGCAGAGGGCGTTTGCCTTTGTGGTTGTGGCTCTGGAATGTGGACTTTGGGCGGGAGGGGAGGGGAGGGAGGGGCACAAGCATGCTAGGAGGAGCTGTTGTCACCCCCCCCCCCTGGCTGAGC